>CAUYQV010078648.1:0-24864 GCA_963574575.1 Galagoides demidoff
TTATCTTACAAGGGTACAAGTGAATCTTTCTAAAAGCAGAGTATGAATGTCTTAACTTAATGACTAAGAGAATGACATGAAGGTTATGTTAACCAGTTTGATGAGAGTATTTCAAAATGTATATGAAAACAGCACACTGTATCCCATGATTGCATTAATGTACATAGTTATGCTATAAGAAATAAAAAAAAAAAAAAAGCTGAAGCCCTTTCAGCACTCCCTGCCCCTACCTGGCCACATACCCATTATAATCTCATCTAGGACTCAGCCTGGCTTCTCTCTGACTCATGATTCCTTCACTCTGTGGTTTTCTCCTGCCTGCTGTGGTCTTCCCCAGCGATCCACATGGCTTGCCCTCTCTAGTCCTTTGAATAAATTGCCTGATGCTTCTTTCTCAGGGAGACCTTTTGCCCTACTTAAAATTGCAAGCCCCTTCTGGTCTCCCGTTCCCTGCTCTGTTCTTTCATTTTTCTTTTCCAATTTTCTATTTTCCTTAGAACTTACCACCTTCTTCATACACTATAATTTACTTACTACTCAGGATAATTATTTTTGTCTACCTCCCTACTCTTCCCACTGAACATAAGTTCCTTTAAGTCAAGGATCTTTGTCTATTTTATAGACTGATCCCCCTGGAACTGTGGGTTTACCACAACAAAGGCACATAAAATAAATGCATTTTGAGTGGATGGATGAGTAAACAAAAGCTCTGTGATATCATAATAATAAAAGTCAGTAGACAATAAACTCAGAAATACATCTGCAGTACAGATGACAGGCAGGTAAGCTGGTATTACGTAGTTTGACCTAAAGCCATCAATATTGTCCCTGTATATTTATCTATATATCTGTATCTATCTATATAGATATATGCTTATACAGAAAGAGGAGAGAGATAGAGGAAGACAACTGCAACATGGTGGTATATGATTATTTCTCTTTTCTCTTTTTCTTTTTCTTTATTTTTTAGATTTAGCACATAACCTTTATAATTAGGGAACTAGAAATATTAACTTTCCAAAACAACTCAGTTGAACATCATCTGCATTACAATGCTTATCGGATCACTTGGCCTGATTTGAATTCTTGTTTTCTTCCACCCCTAGCATAGTTCCAGGTATTTAAACCACAGCCGTGGGCTTCCAGCCTTTTTTCCTCTGCCGCACACACGTTGGAAGGAGAGTTGTTTTTCTATTTCTTTCTCTTTTCTTCCTCTCCTTTTTTCTTTTTTTTTTTTCTGGACACAGTCTCACTCTGTCACCCCGGGTAGAGTGCCATGGTGTCATACCTCACAACAACCTCAAACTCTTGGGCTGGGCTCAGGAGATCATCTTTCCTCGGAGTCCAAAGCAGCTGGGACTACAGGCACCCACCACAATGCCCAGCTAGTTTTTCTATTTTTAGTAGAGATGGGGTCTTGCTCTTGCTCAGACTGGTCTAGTACTCCTGAGCTCAGGTGATCCTGACGCCTCAGCCTCCCAGAGTGCTAGGATTACAGGCATGAGCCACTGAATCCACTCTAAAAGAAGAGTTTTCTTGGCCCACACATGAAATACACAAACACTAAGGAAAGCTAATTAGAACAACAACAACAAAAAGGTCCTTGCATCCTTTTCATGATATTTGACCCTACAGATAAAAAAGTAAACAATTTTCACAAGAATAGCACGCAGTCTCCGGGCTGCAGACTGGACACCCTGGTCTCCTGGTTGTCTACTCCTTGAAGAAAGCATCACATCAGCATTACCTTTGTGTGTCCTGGCCATTTACTCCCTGTAGACTTCACTGTAGAAAGCAAACCTCTGTCTCAATGATGTTCTCCTTCTTTGCACTCAGCTCAGTGCTCTTTTAGAGCTTGCTCTCTCTCTCTTTCTAAATTTTATTTTGCTAGACCACCATGAATATTTATTTTATATAGTCATATTTTGATCATTGCCTTACTCATGAAATCCTGTGTGTTCCTATCTTCGCCTTATGGTATAAGTGAATTGTTACGGATATTTTTTGTGTTATTCAAATAAATTTCTAATTGAAACAATTTAAACTTTATAATGAAAGGCATATATAGTCACTGTAGGGAGAAAAGCAAATATGTTCCACATTAGAGGTAAAAACCAATGTTAAGTTTTGTGTATGTTCAGCCATAGTCATGTAATTAAATATTAGTTATTTATTTGCTTATTACAAAATTAGATTCATAAACCTGGTCTCCTACTAACAATATTTAATAGTAAATTTTTCCACATTAATTAAGTCAATTCCACAATGTCATTTTACTGTTCTATACTATTCTGTATTATGTTGAATATTAATGTTTTGTCTGCATTTTTACTCTTCTGAGCAATGTGCTTCTGTATACTCTTGCATCTAAATTTTTGTATATACTCTTGTTTCCTTAAGATAAATACCTAGAAACAATATTAGGGATTCTAACAGAAAAGGATGCTTTAAACTTTTTAATAAATAGCTGGATCATTAAAAATATTGTATCCTTTCACCAACACACTCATTTTTAGCATTGGTAACATATACTGTTGACTTTTCAATATCTTTGTTGTCTAATTAGAGGGATATTAACATTTTTAATATTCATGTGCTCTTTAGAATTGAGCAACATTAAGTTTCCTTTCTAATTACTCAAAGTCTAGTCAGAGCAAGTCAGAGAATATCACGAAGTGTTTCAACAATTAAATATGGCACATTGATATGTAAGAGGTGGTAGGCCCGCATTATAAAGAGCTTTGAAATAAATCACAATTATGTGGTGCTGTAAATGTATCCACTAAGTGTAGGAGCACAATTAGGCGTCTAATTATACGGGAAAATGCAATCACATTCCAAGTAGGAGCCTAAGCCGCAAAACCTGTTCCCACTTGAGCCATTGTGTTCCTCCAACCCTGGGGCTCTTCCGTGGTTTCACAGCATTCAAGACTTTCCACAGATTTGCCCCAGTTTTTACCTCCTACCTCTGTCTTCCATGCCCAATCTGTCTGATCTTCTTTGTCTTATTAACTTCATTAAATTTCCTTTATAAACTTTCTTGTTTTTTCTCAGACCTTATCTCCACCTGGCTTGCCCACCCAACTTGCATCAAACCCTGACCATAAAAACTCACTCTAAATTTGACACCTACTCTAAGACACTTCTTTGATTAAAATACAAGAGGTGGTTGGGAAAAGATTCCAGCTTTCAACCAATTTGTCCTCCAAAAAGTCACAATTAAGCCAAATCCTCTCTTCTGTTTTACCTATAACTGCAAGACTTAATCTTTAAGGCTTTCATGCATGTGTAGAAGATATTGAAGGCACAAATTAAATGTTTGCCACTTTATTTTTAGCCAATGTAAAAAGCAATAGACTGGAAAACATTGAGTTTTAATTTGAGGAGGAGAGATTGATGCATCCTGCTCGCAGATTATTCCAATCAATCAATCGATATTATTCCCATAATGGCCTATAAAAGGTTTTTGTTTAGTTCTTTTCATTTTTGTTGGTGTTGGGAAGGTGGATGGAAAGGGATGGAGAACTAAGAGAATTTAGTTACTTAAATCTGTCCACTAACTCATTCTTCAATTTTCCTTTCCATTATAATATCACAGAGATGAAGTTGGTAGCAAAGACTCAACCTGGGATATCTTCCTCATTTTCTGGCAGGACAAGAATGCCTTTTTGTTTTGCCCAATTTAATTGTTGTCTAATTAAATTAAGAAATTAGTGTAGCAAAGGGCAAAGATAAAGTTACAGAAGACTGCTAACGTGGCAGTAAAGCTTTTCAACTATCCTCCCATGTGACTTTTATTCCTAGTTCTGTTTGCTGGCATTTGTTTTGTTTTGCCTTTCCAATATCCATTTCTTTATGAAGGATAGAAACGAACTACATTTTTTAATTAAGTTAATGTTTATGCATGAGACTTACAAATAGAATCTAGAAACCCACTGCCATTTAACAGGCTAATATAAGGCACTTTGATTTATAAGTTCCAGACACCTTAAAGAGAAAGCAGAATTTTTAATTCCAAGAAAATTTGGCTTAGAAGACAGAAATAGTTTTAAAATAAACCACAGTAGAAAGAATTAGAATATAATTTGGAGGTGGTTTTCTGTGCCACACAGGAAGATAAAATTCTTTCCTAGAATTCTGCCTTTTTCCTTTTGAGAAACCTGGAGGGAGAAGAAGAGGAAATCAGAGGTTGATCTGTAGGGGTGTGTTCGAGAGATGGAAATCTACTGAGAAAAAACTTTGAAGTGAGTAGGAATTATACAGGAAAATGGCGATAAAAATCAACAAAGAAGTGTGAGGATATAAGGATACAAAAGAATTTTGTTCCATTTTTAAATAGAACATTGGGAAGAAGTGGAGACTAGGAGTAGAGAACCAACTTCCAATAACAGGATAGAGAGAGGATGTATGGATAGGAGATACAATTCCTGGCCTACAGGAGGGATGCCGTTTTCACAGTGTCACTGCAGGCTAAATAAAGGAAGGGGTATTGCTGTGGCAATCACCAGGCCTTAACTTTGGACAGAACCAGAACACAACAACCATAGATATTTCACAACAGAGGTAGCTAAAACAGAGGTTCTCAGAGACCAAGTGGAGCAACCTCACCTCAAACAGAGGTTATGGACAGCAAGGAAGGAATCAGAGATCTGCCTATCTAAATAATTTATTTGTATGTGATTCCCTAAGAGAATTTTTAAAGGCTACTAATATTCTTACTCAGGCTTAAATTGGAATTCATAATTTTCCATCATAGTCTGAAATGTTTGTAAAATACATCATTCTTAGTATGTTATAAATTTTGAATTTTAAAATAAACCTGTTACATCACTCTTAAATGCATCTAGTGAAATCTAAATACCTTACAGATTTGATATCTGCCATAATCCAACCTCAAAAAAAAATTCATAAGCGATAAGCTTCTTTTTATCAGTTAGAAACTTTAGAATAGAGTACCTTTTTTTTCTTTGAACTTGGCTTTTCATTTCAATTTCACTCTAGAATTGAATGAAATGCAATACTATGCTTGAAAGTATTTCATTAGTCAACCTATCACACTTCTCTGTAACAAAAATTATAAATTGAAATTTCACTTTATTTCAATGTTTTAATTCATTAATGACCATAAAAGTACATTTCAATGAAGATACATCACTTAACGAGATAAATGAAGCAGGATTTTTCCCCATATGAATAAATATTACTTATAATTAGATTGTAGCAGAAATAATTCTATTCCAATCATATTTTTTATGATACAGTTTAGTTGCTGAGAAACTTCCACACAATATGACAAGTACATGGGAAGGTGAGAAGTTTGTGTATGGTCATATCACTCAGTTTTAATTGTATATCTCTTTCCAAGTTTTATGTCCAAAAACCTACAATGATTATCATAAACATTAATTTTAATTATCTATGAAATGATAACCAAATTAACTCCTCCCTGTACTTTATTTAAAGCAAATAATTGGATACCATCTAATTCACAAAATGATCTGTTACCTGGTTACTAGAATCATTTATTTTTCAATTTTATAGAAACATATAAAATGTTATATGTCATCAAAAGAACATTATAATATCTGCTATTGTTTTCCCTAAAGACATCTTATTTCACAGAAAAGGCTAAGAAAATAATATTATTGTTAATGTCCATACCTTTATTACTGCAAGATTTTTAATACAATAATTTCAAGTTTTCATACATTTTATATAATTTTTCTTCAAATCTGTGTGAAAGGTATAGTTTATTTAATTTACTTAACTGTCTGCCATATAACCTAATTGGAAAAGTCAATCTTCATTGTCAGATTCATTAGCCCAATATGAATTACTTTCTGCTGGAAAATGTCTAACTTGATATTTATATTCAAGCAAGCATTACCATTCTCATGACAATAATCCACTTCTGATGTCTATCTAATTCTGAGATAGGTAGATAGAGAGATAGAGGCAGAAAGCCTGCCAAAGTTTTGTCATCTGGGTGAAATGAGTCACATAGAATTTAGTGTTTCTCACCAAAGCTTTCATTGTGTGGCATTTACTATATTCTTATTCGGGAACAATGTTGACAATAGACAAGGAATGGAACAGGCAGAACTTTGAATCAATAAAAACATGATCACTCTCCCTGCCTCACCTTCTGAGCATCCCTATGTAGACCAAAGTAGATTGTTTCTCTTGTTACTCTTCACCTTAATAATGTCCACATATTAGAGAGATTCAAAAGGAAATACGGCACCCCAAAAGAAAAGCAAAGAAAATAAAACACCCACACACAGAGCGATTCTGATTGCAGCATGAACTGGGGGTCTGGACCCTCATTCATCCATCCTCCTCTTGACCACTTGGAACCGCTCTAAGTTTCCTTCACTGAGATTTCAGGTCAATGGGACACAATTTGCAAAACATTGGATTACACTGATTTTTTACAGACACTAAAATCAAACTTGCACCAACATCGCCATTTAGCACAAGGCTGAAAGCCTCACAAACATTAAAATATTGTCCAAAGTAGCTAATTCTGCACTAATTAGCAATGATACATGCCAAACTCCTGATCAAGTGAGAGGTAAATTGATGGGGTTTAATGAAACTCATGGATGTTTAATTAGGTTATTTTTAAGACGATTTTCTTTTGCATATTTCTTCAATTCTTCTCCTCTTCAACAAACACACCAAACTTGTTAAAGCTTATTTAAATGCTCTTCACTTTGGGGACAGGAGTAGGGAGGAACACATACATGCAGATTTTTGATAGTCAAAATGAGAAAGTAATCCTCTGGAGATGACTCATGTCCAGGAAAAGAGATGAGTTGAGTCATTTTGATACACGTTTAGCCTTGTGTCTGATATGTCCACACAGTGAGGGTGAAGTTACCAGTGAGAAACAGGAGGTGGGCTATAGGGAGTCACACTGCAGCAAAAATGAATTCTGATGGTCTAGAAAGGAAAACTAATATAAGATGTAAGAGGGTCATTATTATGTCTTACATTGCCAAGAAAAGATTAAACTATTATCAAATTAGTATTTAAGAAATAAGACAAATCATCACAGAAATGTTCCAATCAAAATAGTATTCCTTTTTTACAAGCTTTGACATTTGTTCAAGGTGTTCAATCTCCCCTCTGTTTCAAGTCTGTTTATGGGCAACTACATATTTACTGAAACGTGATAGGAGGAACGGTACCAACATGCTGAAACAAGGCTGTTCTATAAGCATTCTCCCTGGTTTCAAATGCACTTGAGTGGTTGAGTTCAAATACTATACCCATCCTTACGTGTGTGACTTTGAGCAAGTTATTCTTAACGCTTCTAAGACTTGCTTTATGTCAATGAGCTTAAAAATGACAAATAATTCACAGGTTTATTGTAAGAAATAGGCAATAGAGGTAAAATATTTAGCACAGTTCCTGAAACATAGTAAAGATCAGCAAGTACAGGGTATCAGTCTCAGCATCACTACTACCAATGTTACTGTGCTGTAGTGACAGTGGCGAACATAGTACTGCCAGCATTAATTAGCATTGCATGTAGATATTTTAATAGTTTCAGAAGTTTTACCACTGATTTCCCCAGCTATAAGATAATCGTCTTTGCAAGAGGGTCTCTTTATCAGTTTTTTAAAATCTGCCATAATTCCTAGCACAGTTCTGAACTTGTAGTAGGCATGGAGTGAATATTTCTTGACTGACTGATCTATGTGCATTCCAGTTGGGCAAATGTGAATTCATTTGCATTTCAACCCAACTACTTAAAGCAACACGCTTCACATTTGATATCTCCGTTTACTCAACTCTATGTTGCAAACAGCTAATTAAGGATGATGTCGCACAGTTTGAGTTTGGCAGACTATAATCTGTGGATTGTAATACAACCAACTGCCTAATTCATCTTTGTTGGCCCACATGCCAGGAAAATATATGCAAATTAAAGAATATTATTTGGTTAAAGAGTATCAGAGGAATGGACTTGCCTAATTGTGACTTTTGAAGTCAAAAATGTATCTTAGAGAAATGGTTTCATTGATGCGTTCATTTCCACTGAGCTGTGTTTATGTCAGCGAAATACTAAAGAGACAGTATTTTGCCCCCAGGGATATTCACAGGTAGAGCATTAGCCAAGTAAACATGTCATTGGTTGTGGTAATGTGTTCAACATTTTTTAAAGTAACATGGAACAAAAACATTTCAGATAAAAATAAATTTGAATTCCAATATCCATGGAAATACCATTTTAATTAACAAATTATTAACTGGGAGAACTCTCTGTGAAGAGATTGAGAAGCCACTGATATGTATTTACTAAACTAAAATCTTTTTTGTCTTTCATTTTCACTCAATGTAATTTAAATCATGTCAACTATATTCCCTAATTTTAACCTAATAGGATGATAGAAAACAATGTATCTATGTAAATCAAGTTATATATAGCATACCTGAAACCAAGATTATAGGTTGGGGAGTTGTCTGTTTGTTTTGGAGAGACTAGATGAGACTAGCATAGTTATGTCCATGCAAATTGTCTCTCAAATCTGTATTCAAGTGCCCGAAGCAATACTATGGCGTAAAATTACATGAATTGAATCAATGGCCCAGATGTGAGATATGAGAGACAGGTAATATTCTGATACAGGTGCAGAGACAGGCAGACTCCAAATATTAATTTATTATTTCTGATAATCGACTTCTTCACATACTCTCTGCTCCCTCCCAACATACCTTCAATTTTTTTATCCTTGTGAATACACTGTGAGGTGATAAATAATCAGGCATACAAAAGTAGAGTTTTCATGTTCATTTTCAAATATGGGGAAAAAACAGCCCTAGGAAAAAATAAATAGCTTAGATATTTTTTTAAAGTGAAAGGACAAAGCGTGGAAAGGAAATTTATTGCAAAATCAGAATAACAGATATGAAAAGAGCTGGAATCTGATTTTGATCAGCTAGAATGGATGACTCAGTGGAAGGGCAGATGTTGCCATTCCAATATATTTTCTACCGTTCCTTACCTGATTCTGTTTACATCAATAATTTTATGTTAAAACTAAATTTTATAGTCTCCTTTGCAGCTAGGAAGGTCAGGAGGAGGGTTTGGGTGAGCCGGATCTGACCTGTCCCTCCTGCCTGTTACCTGACTGCCTCTCCTGCCTGGAAGGAAGCTGAGTGCCCAGTAGCCACCTTGTCACCTCAAAGTGATGATTATAAAAATAGACTCCACCCAGTAAGACTGGATAGCTCCTATTAAATAAAAATAAATAAACAGCCTTGTGAGAAAAAGAGGGGCGCTGTGAAGTTACTTGGGCATTATGTGTGTCTTCTCCCCACATATACACACAAAAAGATATTAGTTCAGAGAAACGTCAGTGAACGGGAGAAATACGGCAAACCCATCTTAGGCTGTCAAAAAGCCTGTATGAAATACAATCAGATCAGAGATTACAAAAGTCGAGAAAAAATTTACCTGGAAATGACTTTTCTTTGAAATTGAGAAACTTAATTTGATAGGTCATGATATGTTTGCAAAAAAACATAATCTACTTTTGCTTGTTTAAGTAGAAATGGCTGTATGATATGGCATATTAAGCAGCTTATAGAATTGTTGGGGAAGGCTGAAGAAATAAAACTGAACTTTCAGAAATAACTTCAAAACTGCCTCACCTGGTGGAACCACTTAGAAAGCCACTGTTTCTTCCACTATTGGGAAGCCGCAGACCCAGAACCTCACCACCACTGACTGCCATGATCAAAAAGCTTCCACAGCCAGAAAGCTGCTACCACTGCGGCCAGCTCCAGAATAGAGCCACCCCAACACAACCACCAGAGGATGGGAGACCCGTAGCATGTAAGTAAAGCTCAGATAGAAAAAGAAGCTGAGTTGATCAGAGGGCCAATCCATCACGCCCCCTGGGGATGAGGCCCTGGTGAGATAGAAGTGTCAGGCAGTGCTCACTCTCAGGATTATATGCGAGTCCCCTTGACGGGCCCCTCTGCATTTGCCTTGACCTACTTCCAGCCCTGACAGACACCACATTAACAGAATGAAATGGAGTAGATTTAAAGTAGGTGCAAATAGCAAAAAAAGGAAGTAAAACTAGAAAACAGTCTCAAAATGTTGACATTAGAATATATTTGACATACGTCTTGCTGAGCTCAAAATAGAATCCACATAAAGTGTCTGGTAAATTTCCCAGCAAATTGCCAGCAAATTAGGTATTTTTAAATAATTATAATTTAATGTTTCATTACTCTTTTCATTCAGCCCTGTCCTTCCCCCTTGTTCTTCAGCCAACAGATTCTTTCCTGGGTGTGTAGGCCTGAAACATTTTAACACCTCACATCCCCCATTAATTCTGTCGACTTATGCTCATCGGTAAGTGACTGCACTTGTGGGCATCCTGTGGCTTCTTCAAGGAAATATTTTGATGTCTTCATCTAGGTCCACCATTGTAGACTCTCTTTCTTCCCTATGCTTTTTCTACAACATTTACCGCAATTGCAGTTCAAGAACTATTTTATCATGTTTTTCTGATCGTAACCCGGCTCTGTGTCATTTACATGTAGGGAGGGATCTTGTTCAATCCTCGTTTCTAATATCAGTGGAATATGATAGGTACCCCCACATATGCACTATGTGAACATATGTTACCATGGGATTCTGTCTCCGTTTTATTTGAGGCTACATAATGCCTAGAACAAAGTAACAAGCTGCTAGACAACCAAAACAGAACTTGCAAAGGTAGTGGCCCAAGAGAAACTTGTGACTCTTGTCCACCAGCCATATGAAAGATCTGAACAGGATGTGCAAGGGAAAATGGTGGAGACCGTTCTTCCCTCTCAGCTCAAAACTGTGAAAAGAGCTTCAAGAACACCACTGAAATTATTGGTAAGTGTTCCCTAGAGTAAGGGGCACACGAGGCAGTTATCAAAACACTCGAGAAATCAAATAGCAAAAGGCTATGGCAATCAGACTAGGCTGTTCTGGGAGTGGGGATGAATGACCGTTTCTTGCTGGTCAGTGGGAGGGCAGCAAGTTGAGATCCAGGTGAAATCATTTCTATATTCTCTGCAAGAGGACTTCCTGGAATGATGATGTGACCGTAACAAGAAGGGTAGACCCCTGAAACATAGGGTCCAGGGCTCAGCCACGGAAGATGACTGATGCATTATCACGAGAAGTTTGGGTGAATGTTCCAGAACGGGATGTCTGAGGAAACAATTAGAGTGTTTATGACAGAACAATTCCAGTGGGAATTTTCCCATCTCTGGCATGTCCTTCCTGCAGTTACCCGACTTCTAATCCTGGAAGAGACAGGTAGTCTAGTGGTGAGAAAATAGGAAAAGTTAACATGGAAAAGCTCTCTCTGCAAAACACAGCATGTTCCAGCCTGAGGCAGATCCTAGCTAAGGAAACATTAATTTCCTACTAAGTTCAGATTTCTAATTTTACACTGGAATGAAAACAATAGTTACAAAATGTCAAGAGGAATTTTTGTTATGTGAAAGTGACAAGGAAAGTCACAGATCCATCTCCAAATTTTATTCACTATGTAAGAAAGAAGAAGGCTGAAAGAGTGAATTTGAACAGTTGTAATGGGGTGGGAAGACAGAAGTTATTTTCTATGGAGTTTCTATGGAATTCCACTCTACAGAGATGTATTCTTTCAACAGAATGGTTACTTTTGAATGAATGATGTAACATAAACAGTCCTATTATCATTGTTCATGTTAACAATTTGTTGACGAATAAAGGTGCTGCATGGAATTTTGAGCAATGATCAGCTTTTCTTTTGTGCTTTAAAATGATGCATAAAAAATTAACTAAATTGATTATTTTTATGTTATAAAATATAATGGATCACTATATTTACTCCATTAATGACACTGAAAATTTGCAAACCATTACAATGTACTTGACTATCTAACTTTTGTCTAGTTTATAACCCATGGCATACTATAAAGATCCAGAAAAATATTCCAGCCTTCATTAAAGTTTTAAGTGATTTTGAAGTAGCAATACCCACTTCGTAGTTTAAATATTTTATGCAAGATCTTTAATCACCTCTTTATAATTTACAGTATAGATTATAAAATCACTACAAATGTGTATTAATAATTAATAAGTAATATTATCTTCTTATAAATATGTGTTATACATGCATGTAAATCTTTTGCTTGCAAGATGAATTTTTAGAGTTTCTTTTATGACTGCTACACAGTTTTATAGTAAACTTGTGTTTCACATCTAGTTTTCCAGGCCAGATTATTGCCAACTCAATAATTTAAGACTGTGATAACTACCCTTTAGATTGTACCAAAAATGTCCCTGTGGTATTTGTTAGGACTATTCACAAACCTTCAAGTTTTCCTTCTAGTCACACGGCAGGATTTCATTTTCATGCTTTCTTTGAGGGTAAGCACATCAGCATAGCACTGTGACTTGAATTGGCCAAAGAAACATGGAAAGAATCAAGGCACCACTTCCAAAAGGGAATTTTAGAGTTCTATGAACTTGGACATTTGTGCCGAGATGTAACTGTAGCAACCTATGTAATAGGCTATGTAGCAGCTTGTGTAACAACATATGTAGTGATCTATGTAACAACCTATAGAGCAACCTATGCAGCAAGAAGTGTAGGAAAGAGGACAGCAGTTCTGCAGGGACAAAATGGTGATTGACGATTGACCTGGACAGCAGGTTTGCAGAAACAAATTGGTAGTTACTGGACATTCATGATCAGACTTTGGCAGTTGGAAATTGATCAGCTGTGGAACTCCAGTGAAAGGAGTGGGGGGCGACATATATACTCAATCAATAGCAGCTGTGGAGGTTGCTTGGGGCCTTTTCCCCAACACATATGGGAAAGCCCACCTCCTGCAACCTTCGAGCTTACAATCCATTGTCCCACCTTCTTCCTTGGTGATGGCATGGACATGTAACTTCTGTCAACCTGGTACCCTGAACTTAGCAACACTGCCATCCATGTGAGTCACGCAGCACAAGTGAGAAATAAATGTTATTGTGCTCAGACGCAGAAATTTGAACATTGATTATTACCTCAGCATAGTCTACACGAGGTGGTGGCAAACTTTTCCTGTGAAGGGCCAGATAATAAATATTTTAGGTTTTACAGGCCATAAAGTGTCTATTACAGTTTCTCAACTTTACCACTGTGATGTGAAAATGGCCGTGGTCTGTGTGTAGAGGGAGGGGAGGTAGGAAAGATTGGACATGACTGTGCTCCAATAAAACTTTATTTACCATTGGTGTTGGTGAATCAGGTTTTGTCTATAGAGCCTTAGTGGTCTAATGTGCCATGACTGATACAGTCTCATGAGGGGTGATGGGAAATATACAGAGATGACCATCAAATCACATATTTTGACTGATTACCCTGATGTTTTATATTCTAGCATTTAAACTGATACTTCAAAAAAGTTATGAGATCCTATGTGGTTTTCATTTTTCATGGATTTTCTAAAGAGTATTTGTGTTTAAGTTAAATAAATTACAAACATTTAAATAGAAATATTCAAATATTTCTCATGGGCTAAATATATATCTTGACAAGGATCGGGCAATATTGTTTTCTGTTGCAATTATAGAAAAATGAGCTATTGAAAAATGTCAGTCTTGAAGTATGGTTAGATAGAAATATAAATACTTCTGTGTTTGAATAGAACCAGCAAAAGGAAGATTCTTAATTGGACAGGAGGTTTTTCCTCTAAACTAGTGGTGTTATATAAGAGGGGATATGGGTAGAAATGTTGAGAGCCAGAGTGTGTGGCACACGTCCTGGATGAAGGAACTAACCTCATCCCAGACTTTGGCCTTTATCTTACAAGCACAAATAGTGTAACCTAATCTTATATACCCTTATACCAACCCAAAATAAATTTAACAAAAGAATAAGTTCATTTCATTTAATTAAACAGCATTCCACATAACTGTACCCTGCATTGAAAGAAACCTTTTTTCCTCTACATGCAGATTCTTTTACATATAATTTGCCAAAATTAAAGTTGGAGATTAATTCAGTGTTGGGAACTCTTCAGACCCAAGCTGTGGTGTGTATGAACACATTAACATATATGAACACACCTGCACATATTCACACTTACACAAGTTATTCACACACAAACACAAGTAAAATGGTTAAAAGGGAATATATTTGATGAGGCATAATTTCTCTCCAAGGAAATTATATCCTCTAAGTGACTTACTCAATAGATAACGTCTAAATTCTTATTCCCGGTGACTTGTAATGAATTTTATCTTAATAAAACATATTCATACTCTCATTTTTTTCCTCCGGATAATTCATCAACATTTAAAGTAAAGTAAAATTGTTATAATAAAATGAATATGAGGTACTTGAGTGTTACTGTAATAAATAACTACGTATTTCAATTAACATACTACGTTTGGCTGTTAGCTATTATGTCTGTAAAGAAGTCATTAGGGTTTAGTCCACACAATTCAATTAATACATTTTTGACAAGCCAAATGGTATTAATTCATTTGGAACCCTTATTTTTTTTTCATGTAAAAACCTTTCAGCCTTGGAATTAGGAGCACAGTAGATTCCTACACTTCTAAAAGTCTTGATGAATTGTCTGACTATCAAGAATATACATTGAAAAAAAGTCTTTGGTATTCATATATGATAAAAAATAATTAGGTCAAATTACAGACTAAATCTTTCATTTCCATGCCAGTAGTTGTAAGTAGAGATTAACAGATGGAACTT
This sequence comes from Galagoides demidoff, assembly GCA_963574575.1. NCBI lineage: Eukaryota > Metazoa > Chordata > Mammalia > Primates > Galagidae > Galagoides > Galagoides demidoff. The sequence goes on from CAUYQV010078648.1 coordinate 14,754, forward strand.
AAAGCATTGAACATTCCTCCGTATGTGTGTGTGTGTGTGGGGGGGGGTAAATGTAAATCCTCTAAGCATATAAAATGTGTGCTTGTTCTTATTTTCTAGATTCGCCCTGAAAGAAATATTTAGAGTTTGCTATTAAACTCTTCAATACTGTGGGTTTTAATGGAAATGTTGACCAGCTTTTCATGCACTGCTCTAAATAATTAAAGATGTGAAAATTCTTAGTTTAGTTCTTACTATGTAGATACATTTGTTCTCATTAGCAGAATATTGTACAGCATGGCCCAAATTAACAAAATGCAAAGAATGTCATCTCAGCAGGAACCCTGGAATATGACCGGGACTTCTATCCCTGGCGTCTGTGCCCCAGCTCATTTGGGTACTCTCTCTCTACGCTGCAGTGGTTTAAACTTATGGTTTTCCTATTTAACTGGGGGGAAATCTTTACAAATAACCTCTATGTTTGAGGGACTACTGTTTTATTGTCTTCTGAAACTTCCCCCTCCATGGACTTGATTTGTAATTAAAGTTGTTCACAGGGAGGTCTTGAAATTTTATCCCATCTTTTTTATATTTTAGGAAACTCCTTTTATTTCTGGGGAGCGGAACAATCCACATTACGTGGATTTAGATAAATATGTCTTCCTCATAAGACCTATTAACTGGTTTAAAAGATAGCCTTCTAGATATGGAAGACAATATTATGAAAAACTATGAAATGTATCAATTTTTAATCTATATTTCAATCCATAAGTATCTATTCTGCTATAAAAATAAGAAAGGGAATCCCCCTATACTTCTTACCTTTCCTTCTAATAGTTTCTGATTTCATTTCTTATAAAGTACATGCAATATGTTCATGCATTTCTTATGTAAGTGAAGGCTTATAAATTCCCTTCACTTCAATTACCACATTTACTATATTTCTGTTCTAATTAATCATTATATGGATTCAACAAATGCCACTAGTTTAATTTCTAGAGCTTCTCCTTGCCTGGATTTTTTGTTTGATTTATCCCTTGGTTGGACGATGTTGCTGACAAGTAGTTCTTTTCCAAAAACATACATGGATTCATTCTATTCTTTCCAAACTTGAAATCATTTGCTTCTTACCCTTCATGCCTGAGGTGAAACAAATGGAAAATTCCTGAAGAGAACATTTTTCTTCTCTGAAAATTTAGTATGTTACTATGATATCTTCTGGTATTGAAGGCTGCTGTGCAGTTTTGGTAAGTCTAAGTTTTTCCTATTAACCTATTTAATTTTGTTTTGTTTTATCTTTCCCATATAATTCTTTTTTTATTATTAAAGTAGAATAACTAGATTGGCTTTCGTTTTATCTGCAGAATCATGGATTCCTTCATTTCAGGCACATTTCCTAAAAGAAAATTTTCACTGTTATCTTTCCTATTTGTTTTGCTGTCTTCTTTACCAATTACAGTTTCCAGTTTATCTTCCATATCTAAATCATCTCTTTTATTATGTGTATATGTTTCTTCTTTTGTTTTATGTGATTTATTTTGCAGATATGTGTGTGCGTGTATAACGTATATATTGAGAGATAGAGAGATACTTTATTGTATGACCTTTATCTTTGGTCTCTTGTATCTCTGATTTGAGCTGTTAATTCCATGAGAACCATACCATAAATCGCCTATAATTTATTTAAAAATGTGGAATATTTTGTATGTTTCTTCTGTTTCATTGCATAGATCCTTTTATAGCATACATATTTATTCTCTATGTGTCTTTTCTACCTTTTTCCCTATATTCTTTCCTTTAAATTTTGTGGCCTTGTAATGTATTTGGGTAGCGCCCAGTAAGGACCACTGTAGGTATTTTCACAGCAGATTCCAAGATAGATCTCTTGGAAGGGCAGGAGGAGCAATGGGTTGTCACAGCAACGCTACACAAGATGCTAATTAGAGGAAGCCACTCCCACCATAGGACTGGAGAAGCCAATGGGAGATTAGAGCATCACCCAGAGCCCATAAGTGTGCCCACCACTGAGGTTGCTAAGGCAACACTTCTTCCACTGCTGTGATCAGAGATCCCAGGGCCATCATGGAAGTTGCCCACCAGGGTATTTATGCAAATATTTTTGTTACAGGAGGACCCAAGCATCTGCAAAAATATCACCTGCCAGAACTGAAATAACAGAACAAAATGATGCCTCCTTTCCTCTTATCTTTTCATCTCCTGTCAGTATGTCCTATTTGAAAGATCTTAACTGGAACACAACTGACAAGGGAGCCCAAGAAATGTAATTTATGGGTTCCTAGCCCCTGAATTACAGGAGAGAGTATAGAATGGCAAAGCATAGCTGAGATCCAAAAATTTAAAGCTAGCATGTCCAGTACCAGTAGGAAATTCCAGTCCTTTTTCCCTTATGTTAAATGAACATGGTGTGAGATGAAACATGAGAATATGGACAGGTGCATATCGTACCTCTGATGCAAAAATTTAGGATTTTTCCTTTTGAATATTCTTGCACCAACGCTGATACTTTTTCTCTCATGTCTCCATTCTGATCTTTTTTCTCCAAAGAAGCTAGTGTGCCTCAATCAGACCCACTGAAGTCACAAGCATTTTTTTATTGAAATTTATTCGTAACTTCCTTCCTTGTTCTTCCCTACTTTTCTTCTGCAAAGTGGTTGCCATTTTGGCAGGAAGAACTAGTGCTCACCAAGTATTCACTTACTTCCCCAAATTTCCACTCTTTCATGCAGAAGGAAGTCCCCTGGCTCTTTAAAGTTAGTAATTGAGAACAGTTTTATGTGTCACTTGCCCCAGAGAACACATTTGATGGCAAAGATAAAAGAGCAAAAGAGTTGTCTGTGTTATATCAAACTTGATAAAAGCACAAAAACTGTCCGGACAGTTGTGGGTTTTCCGTAACTACTTAATTGCCTTCACTAGTCAGAGACAATAGCAGTGACATGATGGGCCCACATCACATCCAGCTCCACCATCCTTTCCACTCCCTGGGCTTCAACTGGATTTGAAAAAAAAGGGTTTACTTTTCTCATGAAGTCAGATACATCCCTTGATTTCATTACTCAAATGCACAGATGCTTATGTAGACTTTGTCCCAACAATTATATTTTCAGAAAATATATTTCCTGCTCTAGGTTTGAGGAGGAACATGTCAAAATCTAAGGATCATGTTTCATTTACATTCAAATTTCATAAAGGAATATTATGCACTTGTACACTCCAGGGTTTTTATTTGGGGGGGGGATTTGAGTCACAGCCTTGTACCACTGAAAATATCATCTTATCCATTTTTAACCTTTTTATTATTTGTTTTTAGAAGAGATTTTTAATGAGTGTAAAAGGAAATTATTCTCTCCACACGTTAGACCTCTGTTCTGCCTTTCTGTAGTGAAAACATCACATGCGGTGTAATGGGAACTGGAGCTTGGAAGTTCACACAGATGCCTCCCCTTGTCCTTCCCCCTTTACTGGTCCCCTTCTACCTAAAACCCACATCCAAATAATGAATGACGTTCACCCAAAAGTTATGATGAAGTGATGCAGAAGAAAAGGGTCGGAACAGTTATTTAAGCAAATAAATAGATAAAAAATACATTTTGAAAATTGAGTAAAGTGTATATTTTTCATGTTTTTAACTTCCCTATGACCTTAAGAGTGTTGAAATCTACATGTACGTTCTTTTTTAATGACATGCGCTCACTGCTCAGAGTCTGACGCTTGTTCTCTTCATTCCAGCTCCCAGTTCCTTTCCTGTATAAACACTCATTTGGGGGGGGTAGTTTTTGACAAAATATGCTACCAACAACAACAATACATATCCTCACTTTTTTTTTGATATTCGGCTAAAATTACTCTTAGCTGCTGCCCTGGCACCCACTACTGGGACAACACCAATGTCACAAGTTTCCAAAATGTTCCCCTCCTCCCCACCCAAGGTTTCCTTGTCACCACTTTGTAATTCATCCTGCTCCCACTTTCATTATTTCTATTTCTGAATTGTATTACCACTGTTCCTGTTAGTGAAGCCGTAGATGAGTTTATCAAAAGTAGTTCTGGTGAAGTGATGGAGAAGAACCCCAATCATAAGGAATTGGAAAGCAGGTAAAAACTGAGAAAATGTTGAACACAAGTAAAAATTATTATTTTACAAAGATTGGCTGAAAGGGGGAATGGAGGTGTACCGGTGAGTAGGGACCAGGTCCTATGCCGTTGATTTGTGCCTATCACTGCTAAAATGAAAGACAAGTATGTTGAAAATGAGAATTCCTCTGAGAAAGCAGGAGTGGGGTGGACATATAGGAAACAAAAGAACAAAAGGTACGGTGGTTTCTGAAATGACAGGAAGGATCTGGATCTAAAACTCACAGGGAGGGATTTTTTTTTTTTTTTTTTTTTTGAGAAGGAGACTCAAGCTACCCCCCTGGGTAGAGTGCCATGGCATCACAGCTCATAGCAACCTCTAACTCCTGGGCTCAAGTAAGTCTCCTGCCTCCGCCTCCCAAGTAGCTGGGACCACAGACGCCCGCCACAACGCCCGGCCATTTTGTGGTTGCAGCCATCATTGTTCTTTGGAGGACCTGGGCTGGGGATTCGAACCTACCACCTTAGGTGTACGTGACTGGTGCCTTAGCCGATTGAGCCACAGGCGCCGAGCCACAGGGAGGGATTATTGTTAGAAAGAAAAAGGAAAAGCTCTCTGTTTTTCCCAGCTGGAGGAGGAAGCAACACAAATGTGAGCAGGTCTCTAACTGGGCAGTGGTGAGGGGAAGGCTCTTCTATAGGAGGTTGTGTTATCTGCTGAAAGTGACAGGTGCAAACAGTGCTTAAGATATTCAGGAGGATGGAAAAGAGACAGTAATGGCCACAAAGAGATCTGGGCAGATTCCTCTGGACGAGAAATGTGAGGGAATACCCAAGCAGTATTAAAAACCCACTTGAACACAGTGATTCCAAATTACTAGTTGAACTGAAGTGGCCTCTGGTGTGACCTCCAGTAGTACCCAACTATTCTCAGTGGTACTGGGACTGACGATTAGGTGTTAGGAGAAAATGGTTTTACAAGGATGTATAAAACAGAAAAAAATGAGTTTTACAATGACAAAATGTTGTTGAAAGATAGCATAAAATCTGAGCTGAATGGTCAGAAAGTGAAGACATGATTGAGCAAAATCGAGAGATTTATACATTGCCATCTCTGGAGAAGTGGCGATAACGAAGGTTGTAGAGAAATTCAACCCTGATTACCTTAATTAACTAGAAGGCTAGATTGTTCATAAAGCATCAGATTGGAGATAAAACTTGGACCACCTTCGTAAGGTGCAGGCTCTTCCTTTAACTACGTGAAATTTCACTTGACAGTTAAGTTCATAACTTCACACCAAAGTTTGCATTTGTTTTGGTAAGGAGAAGGCATTAAAGAATTATTTTTAAAAAGTACTAAAATGCATGTCCTCAAATGCACATTTCCTAAATGAAAGCATACAGATATTTGCTAAAGTAATTACTGCTTCAAGTTGGGTGGTCCCAAGCTTTTCATCTGAAAGTTCCAAACAGATCTGATTCTGTACATCAAATAACATTTGGTGTGGGTATATACTCCATATATGAACAACTAATTAACATTATACATGAAGCCACAGTAGTGTGCATTCCTTTATAATGAAAGGCACAATTCACTGCTTTAAAAAAGAACAAAAATAAACAAACACAATAAAGACATTTATCCTCAAGTTTAACTTCTTTGTATAGTTTGAACAAAGTCCAAGATTACTTTTGTTTTGTTCCTAAATACCCCTGGGCTTCTTGAATACAGTTAATAATAGTTTTTTTTTTAAGTCATTATGTTCCTTTAATGGTAATATATGATGCCAGAAAAGACCAAATGGGAATTTTTACTATGATAGTCATGAACAAATAATGAAAATATTTCAAATCATTTGATGGTTTAATAAATTTACTTTTAAAAATAACCAAGACCCATTCTCAGTGAATGATATTAACTTGGTTGGAAAGAAAAGCCGAAATGGAATGATAAAAATGAGTCATTTCTAGGTAGGTTAAGGGACAATTTTATGTCTTAATTCTTGTCTCTCAGATATTTCCTATGCAGCCTATAGAACTAACCCATAATGGGTTTCATCTTCTGTCAACAGAATATCTTACTCCATTAATTTATGAATTGATTTCCACCACCATGGAATTTTCAAAGATAGTAGTACATAAAGCAAGTGAACTGAATCTTGGATGTACATAATAATGTTTGCTGTCCTAAGCTAGTTTTTCTATAACCTGCTAACATCTGAGAGTAGTCTGCAAATATGTAGATTATGCCTTTGTTCAATGAACTGGTCTCCACTTAATGACGTGTTTATTTAATGGAAGCCTATTGTTCTTCCTGGTAAATGTAATATATCAAAATAATTATATATATATATATATATATATTTTGGTGCTGACCCTCTTTGGACATTAACCAGTTAGCAGTAATACACACCACAGGGCGGAAAATAGATAGAATCACATACTCAGACCATTAGTATTAGAGAAACCTTAAGAGATTCTTGGGTTCAACCCATTCATTTGGCATAAGAGGAAACTGAAACCTCCAAGAGTCACTTGCCAATATTTGTACAAATACTTACAAACTGGACCAGGATCAGAGCTCAAGTCTTGGAATCCACATCCAATAATCTTTTCTCCAGCTGATGAACACTGTGAGGAAAGGGAGACACCAATTTTGCAACATATTAGCTCCATGCAGTCTCAGAAAGATAAATAGCTTCTCCAACATAATGAAAAACAAAACTTGGTAATGAGAAGTAGCAGCACCAAAAAGCTTGTTATTTTCACATTTGGATGACATCAGTGATGTCATAAATAGGGAATATAAGTTTATAAACTTATAATTCTAATTCATGTATAGCCATTCTTTATTCTTTAGTTCTCAGACTACTCAAGAAATCATGGCTACTGATATTTTAGACACAGTTGCAAGCAAAGTATAATGACTTAAAAGACTTTCAACTATATCACATTTATAAACATGATAAACTTTCATGTTTTGGTTCAAACACTAGATAATATTACATATATATATTTTTTATCAACTCACTATACTCATAATATATTCAGATGGAAAGAGAATGTGCTATATCTTCTGTTAATAGAATAAATTGGCAAGATTTTAACTTTACAATCTGTAGTTGTATGTGTATAGGGGTGAAGTTCATAGAGAATAGCAGTCAAATATTTATGACTACAACCAGTAGGTCCTTCTTTCTTAATTTTGGATACAAAATGAGGTCCCATTTCACATAATGTTGTAACTAAAAGAGCTAAGACATCATCAGGAATCCCCTTTGATTCTTTTTTACTGTTGTCATTCCTGTGACGCATATTACAGTTGCCCTGAAGTGCTTACTGATTCCCGGTCATTGACAGTAAGTAGAGAAAAAACAGGAAATGATGTTATCCACTGGCACCCGGTGGGTTACCACTGTTGTTACTGTGACTGCCATAAGGCGTCGCTGTTGAAAACAGGAGATGCTGCAGCCCAGGCATTCTTGCCTACTGCTGCCTTTGCCTGCGCACACTACGCTGACGTAGATGCAGCAAACTACTGCAGGGTCCGGGCTCTGCAGGTAGATTTATGCCCTCTGAGAATGATTCAGCACCAAAACTGAATAGCCACGTAAAGTCACTTCCAAGGGAACAACAAAACAAAAACAAAACCCAGTGATCAGGTGACTGAGGAACACGCCATGCTCATCCTCTGTAGCAGTTTTTTTCTCAGTGTGCCGTTTTCAAGATGCAGATAGCGGAGCCTCTCGCCCTGGAGTTAAATATAACTTGGGTCCTCTGCATCAACTTGGAGACCTAAACTGTTAAGATTACAGTCCCTTCAGCTCATCTCAAGATATGTCCACAAGGTTAGCACAGTGGGAATAAGCAAAGTCTTAATTCTATCTCATGACATACGTGGAGGGAGCAATTTCTCCCAATAAGATAGGCTTTAGAGTTAAACACAAGCCAGTAGTCCAGGGGCCTCCCTCACTTCCTCCCCCTTCTGAATGCATTCATTCCTTTTTCATCTCACTACACTACCCAAAGACGTCTCCCTTCTCCCTCCCATATCACTTTCTCTTCTTTTCTCTCTTACGGGATTATTTGAAAATATTGTGCAAATGCAATATTTCCATTAAATGTTATTCTTCTCTGGACCCTACTTTCTTCTCTATTTGCATATGAATTTTTATGGCAAAAAGAGTTATAGATTTGGGACATCGCCAGCCAAAATCTTCTCAGGTAGTTCAATGTCTGTATCACTCGAGTTATAAGTGGTCGCCATTTTTTAATAGCAGTATTCCTTTTCTTTTTAAAAGAGAAACAAATAAAATAAAAAGAGTGATAATCCAATATATTTGGTTCTGTGCTATATAAACAACAACAGCAACAAAATTGTAACTGATAATAGTGACATATCCCATATGAAACTATGACATGTTTAAAAAATAGTTGAAGTTCACAAATATGCTTATGAGATTTTTTCTCTGATATTTTTGGAAATAAAATGGGCAGCAAAGAGATAGTATATCTGCATTTCCCATTCTGCCATCAACCCCAACCTCTATTTTTTGTTTTCTTTATTCAATATTGACAAACATGTATTAAGAACCTACTATGTACTTGATCTTATAATGTCACCTAGAGACACAAAGATAGAAAGACATTGCCACAGCCCTTAAAATCTTATAACTTAGATAAACGTAGACTTGCAAATAGTGTGGATAATTAGCTATGTACAAAGTGTTATAAAAGCCAGGAACTGACAAGTTGGCATTGACCAGAAGAGGCAGTAGAGGAGGCCTTAGTCCAAACACAGAGAACAACATTCACAACTGAAGAAAAGGGTTTAGCTAAAGACAAAACATATAATATGTTTACTATTTTTGGAGTGCAAAGCTTAAAGCATGAATAACCAAGTAAAGTTGGAAATAAAAGTAGGCACACCATTTTGACAGCCTTCCATACTGTGCCAGTTCATTTTATCCTGGAGGCCAGTCATTCACAAATGTATAAAGTCTCTGGGCAGAAAATACAATTCCATGGGAACCCTCTCCCAAATACACATGGTCACCATATGTGTTTTGAAAAATGTCTCAAATGATTGATACAGTGTCTCCTCTTTTCCACCTGATTTAAAAAATCATTGCTATGGATTTTGGACAGCCATTGAAGAATTTTGAGCAAGGAAATGAATAAAAAGATTTAGATACTATTCAGATGTGTAAGACCTCCATGGACACAGGGTATCACTCGTAGCCCAGTGCCTGCCTTGTGACCATTTTACCACTATAACCAATTCCCAGGGTAGATTCAACTCTACAATGTATTAAACAGACATGAAAGTATCTTGCAGAAAATTTCCTAGAGAAGTAGAGAAAATAATTTCAAGTAACAGAAATTTAAAATTTTTACATTAGATATATGTATCCTTCTGCGCTGCCATTTTCTCATTCTTCTGCTTTCATTTCCTCTAATTTTTTTATTCTCCTCTATAATGCCAATTAATTTTTTTATCCTCAACTTGTCTATCTCATTCAGAAAAACAAAAGTCCAGCAGTAATACCTATTTTCCTTCAATCACTTCCCCCACTGGGTCTCACTCCCCAATTCTAAGCAGTTTCTCAAATTATTCAGCCCTCTTAAAATAATAGGTTCTCCATGGTGAGTAATTTTTCCATAATTTTATATGTGGAAGCATCAGAACAATTGTCCCTTCATTCATTTTAAAAACACATCTGGAATTCATACTGTATGCCAGTGTAGCTTAATCCACAGCTAATAATCTAGTTACACATCTTACTATCACTATCTCACAATAGTAACAGACGATCACAAAACTACAGTAAAAGACAAGCATAAAACTACACAATTAATGAGATTCTAGGCTCGGCGCCTGTGGCTCAATCGGCTTAGGCACCAGCCACATACACCTAAGGTGGTGGGTTCGAATCCCCAGCCTGGGCCCGCCAAACAACAATGATGGCTGCAACCAAAAAATGGCCGGGCGTTGTGGCGGGCACCTGTGGTCCCAGCTACTTGGGAGGCTGAGGCA
>CAUYQV010078651.1:0-71375 GCA_963574575.1 Galagoides demidoff
CGCCTGTGGTCCCAGCTACTTGGGAGGCAGAGGCAGGAGACTTGCTTGAGCCCAGGAGTTGGAGGTTGCTATGAGCTGTGATGCCATGGCACTCTACCCAGGGGAATAGCTTGAGGCTCCATCTCAAAAAAAAAAAAAAAATCTCCCCCACTCCATCCCACCCCCAGGAGTTTTGGCCAGCACCGGGCTTAAACCTGCTACCCCCACTACATTGGGCTGGAGCCCTACTCCTTGAGCCACAGGCACTGCCCCAGTTAAATACATTTTAATTCCTTGATTATTTTCTCATTTCTTGAATATTAGGAATTTATTGTCTTCATTACCTTCATACCCATTAGCTAAACAATACCTACATTTAGCTACTTGATATAGTCTGATTTAAAACTTAAATATTTATGGCATGAAAATCCTCATTTTTTTCAATGCCAGAGAAGGGTTGTTAATTCCTCTTCTAAATTTAAAAAGTAATGTAAGATCAACTACAAGTTCTATAAAATTATAAGGATGTATAAAAGTATAAAATCTGTCCCATTTTACAAATACCAGATTTTAAATAATTTTCAACTTACAAATCTGAAAAATTCTAAGGAGTATCTACTCATTACTATAGTAGTTCCAGACTTCACATGCATCAGAATCATCTGGGAGGCTTATTAAAATAGATTGGTTTAATCAAACCCAAATCCCCACAGCTTGATTCAGTAGGTCTGGGGGAGGGCCTAAGAACTTGCATTTTTAAATAAAGTTCCCGTGTGATGCTGGTGCTATTAGACTTGGCACCATACTTTGAAAAGCCATATTCTAAATACACAGAGAACTGTTTTCCATTAAAAGATATCTTTCTCTTTCAAATTTACTGATGAGTTTCTTTAAATCATAGAGTATCCCAAGGAATCAGAAATTTGCCATTTTTTTCTTTCTTTCTTTTTTTTAAGATAAAGAGATGGGGTCTTATCTTGTTTATGTTGCTTAGGCTGCCTCAATTCTCAACTCAAAGCAATCCTACTGTCTCAATTGCCTCAGATTCCTAAGTAGGTGGAAATATAAATGCCCACCAGCATGCCCAGATTTTCTCATTTCTTAAAAAATACATATTTAAACCCAACTCTAATTATGAGATCATACGCTACCATGAATATATAACCAGAATCGGCAAATCTATACAGATAGTAAACTAGTGGTTGTCAGGGAGGGGGAATGGAGAGTGATTGCTAATAGATATGAGAGCAAATATACTAAAATCAACTGAATTATACAATTTAAACAGGCAAACTTCATATCTTAATTACATCTTAATAAACCTGTTTATTACATCTTAATAAACCTGTTTAAGTTTATACAGTAGCTAAGCAACATGAAACCATATGTTGCCATTGTAGCCATGCTTAGGAATATAAAAACTATATAGAACATAAACAACTTTCTTTCTCCTCATCCCAAGTAAACAAGCCTAACTGCAAGTCTAAAATCAACCAGACTGTACAGTGTATGTAAAGCTTTTATATTACAGGTATACAGGAATATTATTTTTGGAAATTAATGACAGCCCCCAGAGTGGCGTCAGGCATAACAGTTCAACACTCAGCTGCAATTTCTGAAAAATGTGTTTCACCAACCAAATCAGTTCTCTGTCCACACATATCCACCAGGGGCAGCAGAGCAGAATGGCTCCAGAGACCACATAAACACCTTATCCAGATTTCTTGTTCTCACCTTTCCCACAATATACTGTTTGTGTGGCTGACATTACAAAGCCTAAAATAAAATAGGGTGCTGGGTAGTTCTTATACAAAACCACTTTATTTTCCTATTTAGTCATCTAAATAGGAAATTTCCATCAGTTATTCTAATTGCTGAGAGAATTCTTATCTTCCTTCTAAGGAAACATTTGAATAAAAATTAAACCTACAGTATCTTTAAACTCTACCTTATACATAAAGAGACTTGGAAGACTTTTCCCAAAGTTCAATGATTATTCTAAAGTCCTCTATTACATTACTATTTCTCCTTTGAAGTCATCTTTACTTGTTTTGCATTTTATATCCAAAGACCTTGCTAAAATAACTGATTTGCCATTAAAGCTAATAGGACTTACGTCTCATGAGTTCCAAAAAAGAAAATGGGTAGTTTGTTTGTGGGTGGCTTTACAGCTCCATCGGGAACTTCATCTACCTAAAAGAAAAATTGTAAAAATTAAAATCTTTTAAAATATACACCTCACACCTCAACAAACATGAAGAAACTGAGAACAAGACACTAAGAAGCTATCTGTTATAAAATGGACCAGTTCTATAGGCCTGTAATCTACATGACTAGTTCTGAAACCCAAGAATTTATTTCAAAACTCATCTGGTAGCAAAATCCGGACGTCTGAGGTAATTTAAACATTTCCTTCATCCATTTAGTGTTTCTACTGTTGTTAATTTAATGCCGTATTTTCTGCTTAGAAACATGCTATCCCAGACCCTACCAACAACAAAATACATGGCATAGGTATTGTCATTTCCTTCCTAAAATCCCAAAATTCAGAATTCTTAAACATATTTGGCCCTAAACATTTCAGACAAGTCTGAACCCATTTGACAATCCTAAGTGATATTTCTGCAAGAAGGATATACAAATAACAGAGTAATATAGAAGGATACAATAGCACGAATTTAAAGCAGTATCTCCCAATGTCTAAAAAAGATTCCTTACCTATAACTAAATCATATGAGGTTACCTGTTTGTTTTTCATTTCTCATCAATCCTTTTAATTATATAAGCAAGAAAGTATCAGGTGCTATTATATCTAATATACCTGTTATACCTGTTACTCTTCCTTATCAACAGGGAAAGGCAGACCCCAAGGCTAGAACAAGTAGTATGCAACCAGACTTTTAAAACATTTCTATTTTAAATTTCATAATTTCAAAAACATTAATTAAAAAAAATTAGTTGACTTTGTTATGAGGGGCTGACCATCAGAGAATGTAATATAAGGGTAACTTACACTAGTTTATTTGTGGGGAAGTTGGAAGGTTTTCACACAGTAAAATTATTACCACCCAACCCCTCTAAGATACTTTAATTCTTTAATTTCCCCACCTGTATGATGAAGACTATACCTGTCATTTCAACTTTGTGGGAAGGCCCCAAGAATTGCAAATCCTTATGCCCTTAGGAGGTAATTTCTGTCAACCCAGTTCATATACTTGTGTTAACAAACATCTTTAAGAGTTTATGCAAATGCCTAGCACCTACAGAGTTTAATAAATGGCAAGTAAATTTTTTAAAAACTTGATTTTAAGAATGATTATTACTGATTACATATAAGAATATGCAAGACTTAAAAATTAATGAAGTTTGGGACACATAGAAAATGTTAAAGCCAAAATGGAACAAAAAGTGTCATCTTCACAGCTGAGATGAGACCCTAAATACATACTCTTAAAATTTAGAATTTCTAAGATTAATGAGAAGATAGAAAAAGGAATGTAATTCTTGGACACAGACATGTCAAAACCAAATTCAGCTGCTTCTAAGAAAAAATGAGGGAGAAAAGGAAAAAAAAAATCCATTCCAATTCAAATTAAGTTGTTAACTAAGGAAAACACTCTGGCCTTCCCAGGGCTACTTTATTTTGCTTTCAGTAGCACTAACTCTTAGTCACTTACCACATTGAAGGGTCTGAAAGTGACTTGAGAGATTTTAAAAACATTCATTTCCACTTGACTTTTAATGCATTGTGACACAATGTGAATATAGATGTATCAGAAATTCTCTAACATATCAAAATATATAAAGACACCTTGAAAATCATAAAAAAGTATCTTGAAAGGGCCTTAAACCTGTTCAGTTTCCCTAAGCTCTATTTAAACATAAAACATACCCTATTAAGTGCATGATTATATGCACTACGCTTTCAGTTAAGGCCACTACACTTAAGAAGCTATGATACATTTGGAAGTCAAAGCATATACAAAAAGTTAAAATAAAAGATCATAAAAGGAATAGATTACAATATGAAACAAAGACAGGAATTATGATTAACCATTGCTGAAAGATCCACAGAAAAGACAAAAAAAAAAAAAAGCTTTGGAAGAGTTGCCTGGGAAAATTCAAGGAACAGAGATCATTTTATAGTTTGATGGCACCCTCAATTGCTCAATTCATGATTCTCTATTAACAAATAGGGTCATTTCACCTCTTCCTCTTCCCAGCTGACATAACTAAAACTTTCTAAATTATTTTTTAAAAATCTATTTTCAAAGAAGAATAAATTAGTAGGAAATAAATGGCCTGAAAAACATCACAACGTTAGAATATCATGTAGGCATATTTTAAAAGGATCTTTTCCTTACCTAAGCTAACAGATTTCAGCAAGTTTTGGGTCCTGTCTTAGAGCCTGGGTCCCACCATTAAAAAAAAAAAAAAAAAACTCTTTATCTGAAAATGGAGCTTAGACATTTAGACAGTCTCAAATTCCTAAATGTCAAAATGTTCTGGGTCCTTAATCTCTTCTCTGTACCACTAAATGTGAACCCAGAAATCTAGTCTACCCCTCTTTTTGCCTATAGGAAACAAAAAGGTAAAGCAACTTCTTCAAGGTCATTAACAATAAGATTTTCTGGACCTTCACTGGCGCTAAATAATTTTAATACTTCCAAGAATATCCAGTCCAGTCCTAAATCTATTAAACAAGCAAATCCAGGTCTCATCAACTACAAAACACATTTGCTTTAAAAACCCTGTAAATTCAATTTAACCACAATACATAGATCTTTGACATCCAAGAGTTTGTGTGTAATTTGCATAAATTCCACTGATACTTGGTATTCTACTCAACATTAAGGAAATCCCAATGTTTCACTCATTTTCAAACACAACAGTTATATTTGGTTATTTCATCTACAATGTATTAACTAACATCGCATTTAAATATCTCCTATGAAAAAAACCTGTCATAGTGTGTCAAAAACGACAGGGAAACAGAGATGGACGACACTTGGATTTTTATAATTACATGAAAGATTACTGGGCAAAAAGCTAAAATGAAAGGTCAGGTTACAAATAAGACTACAGGAAAGAAAAGAGACAGGAAAAAATTAAGCGAAATGGTAGGAGGCAGGCCTCTCAGGAAGAAGGTAGCACACCGCTAACGCCGAACCCTACAAATCACTTACTCGAGCCGGCCAATGAGGGTAACCTTTCATCTTGGCGAAGATGAGGTCCCCAGGTTTGAAATCCCGAGTCATGTTTCGGAGGCGAGGCCGGGGTCCGAAGCCCAGAAGACCGCGAGGGGCTGCGGCGGTGCGGCGGCGGAGGGATGCGGGAGGGTGGACCGCAGCCGAGGCTCCCGAGCCAGCGGGCGGAGGAGGATGCCTGGGGTGTCCCGACGCGCCTGCGAGGGAGAGCGAGGAGGGCGGTTAAAGCGAAGAAACCCGGAGGGAGGGGCTGCATGGGGAGGGAGAAAAGGAGGGAGAGCGAGGGAGGGGAGAGAGGGGGAGGGGAGTCGGGGGGGATGGGGAGAAAGCGACGGAGTGGGAGGCAGGGGGGAGAGGGAGAGGAGGGCCGCCTCCCGCTCCTCCCCGCCGAGTGCGCGGCCTCCGCAGCCCAGGAGCTACCCCCTCCTGGCTGGGGCAGGTCCACCGCTCCGCCACCGAAAAGACGCCACCACCTGAGGCAGGGATGCTGTCCAGCCCTAAATTCCCCTTTCTCTCGCCCCATCTTCCCTTGGGCTTTTTCCACAGGGCTTAAGCACCCAAAATTGGGGGAGGGGGGTAGGGAAGAGAGGAAGAGATGAATTAAGAAAAGCGAACGTTCTTCTTCCTCCCACACAAGACCTCCCCCGCAACCTGCTTCCAGACAGTCGCAGCCCCCGGCCGCTTCTCGGCCCCTGCGGGCCGCGTCCACTTCCCCGCTACAGCCAAGAGCGAGGCCACCGGGGGGAGGGGGCGCGGGGGGGCGGGGCAAGTCCCGGCCACCCGCTCACCTGGCGGGACTGCGGGCGCTGAGGCTGCGGTTGCTGGCCGGCTGCCTCCGCCTGCGTCCACGCAAGCCACCTGCGCCACCAGCTGCCGCAGAGGCGTCTCAACCGCTCGGAATCGCAACCGCCGCCGCCGCCGCTGCTGCCGCCGTCGCTGCGCTGCTCCCGCGCGGCTCCCGCTCGGCGCCCGCTAGCATTGAGGCGAGACCAACTGCTCACCGAGGGAGGGGAGATAATACAGTACCCCCTTAAAGTATGGAGCTCTGGAGCGGAGCTCCTGAAAAGCCCAGATCTGCAAGTCCGATTTTGCATAGTAAATGCATCCAGATGGAGAAAGAGTCTCAAGCGAAGGAAAAGGGAGTGGGCAAAAGTAGCTCGGCCTACGGTGGCTTTCCCCTGCGGTTTATGGAGTGGTCGGGCCCGGTCCGCCCCTGCTGGCTGCTCTGCGTGTGTGTATTTGTATGTGTACTGTATGTAAAAGGCGGGGTGGGAGGAAATGATTGTTGTGGACGCGGTTTGGGGGCGGGTAGCCGGGCCTCTAGCCCTTGGCTGCGTGTTAGAGAGAAACTGGCAGCCTAAACTGCATGTTCTTGCATCGTTTCCCAGGGTGTGGAGGCTTTAATGCTGTTTTTGCGCTGTTTGCATCATCCGAAAAAGAGGAGCTGTACAAAAACCCGTAGATGAAATTGGAGCATGAGATGGTTGCAGGGTGTGCAGCTTGTAGGCCTCTTGCACCTTGCTAAATGCGCCTGGCAGTCTCCTTTTTCTGAAATTGTAATGTGAGAAAACCGCATTTCATTTATATTACATCGAAAGCACCAAGAACTATTAGGAAAAATGTAATCCTAACGAATGCAAAATGTGAAGGATAGAAAACAATGACAGGAAAGCCATGTAAGCCTTTTAGGTAGGATGTGGGTTTAGGCCCTAACTAAATTTTAGTTGTATCTAAATTTTATTTCCCTAGTAGAATGGTAGCCTGTACAGTGTACGAGTATTGTTCAATATTAAATGTTTTATTTCTTTGAATATTCTTAGAGATTTTAAAGATTATCTTTTCATCCCTTAGCCAATACGTTCTTTAATATGCCCAGCCTTCTGATGTGAACTGATACATTTTCTTTTACACTAGACCAGAGATATGTCACCAGAATTGTCTAATTTTATTTATCCACTAATATGGACCTAATAGATCCAGGTTCCTAATAAACGTATAAAAAGACATTTTGAAAATTAATAAAAATTACATTTTCATTCTTCAATGAACCCCTCAGAAAGTACCTGCTGTGTGATGAGTACTCTTAGGTGTTGAGAATACAACCATAAGCAAGGACAGATACTTTTTATTTAAAACAGGCTGAAAATATTTTTTAAAGCATGGAATGTTAAAATATATAAATATTACTACCTAATACTGCTTTAAATAAACAACTCACAACTGGGAATAAATCAGGAAAAGCTTTATGGAATTGGTTAAAAAACTGAAAATGTGTTGAAAAGATAACAGCATGCTTGGTTGGGCACACACTTGTAATCCTAGCACCCTGGGAGGCTAAGGTGGGCATATTGCTTGAGCTCAGGAGTTCAAGAGTGAGACACCCACACACACACTAAAAAATAGGAAAAAAAGTAGCTGAGCTTAGTGGCGGGTGTCTGTAGTCCCAGGTACTTGGGAGGTTCAGGCAGGAAGATTGATTGAGCCCAAGAGTTTGAGGTTAATATGAGCTATGACACCACTACAATCTACCCAGGGTGACAGAGTGACACTGTCTCAAAAATAAACAAACAAACAAGAAAAAGATACAAGTCTTTAAAAAGGTATAAAAGGAGACCCTGCCAATGTCTTACAAGAAATTTCAAGAAACAAAATCACAGCTGGAAGTGTGCTGAGGGTTGCACAAGGAACAGAAAGAGAAAATGATTATTAAGGTAGAAGGAAAAATTTGTGAAATGTCTTGAAGCTTTGAAGCTTTTCATCCTTAATTTGAATTTGATACATGTGCTAGGAAGCTACTACTGGTATAGGTTGCTGAGCAATGTCAACCCAAAGAAAGGGGTTCTTGCTGTTTCAAGTCAGAAAATAGCAAAAAGAGGCTAGAAGTAACTGTGGTAACCCATTTCTCTCATGAGACTGGTTACTGTGAAAAAAGGAAGGAAGGGCACAATTAAGCCTTACACAAAGGAATAATTGTCGGGTGGTGGCCATAAATCACACAAAGGAAAAAGTGAAGAAAGATATATTGAAGAGAAGTTCAAGATAACGGAGTAAGAGAGACCAAAGCATCATCTATCATTTTTTGTGCACTTCCTTTGTTCTAAACCCTAAGGCCTTAAAAACTCCAAGCATGGTCTGGAGCCCAGCAGCACTGGCTTCACCTGGGAGCTTGTTAGAAGCTCAGCCCCCTCCCCTAAATCATAATCTACATTTTAACAAGATCCCAAGGTGATTCTTATGCATATTCAAGTTTGAAAAACTGTTGTAGAAGATACTATAGATTATAAGAGCTTAAAATTGACTAGGGAAAACAGACATAATAGATTATAGACAGATTATAATTGAAGTCAAAGATAACTTTTTATTCATGCTAAATAATAGGACCAACAGCAAAGATTAGGTGGGTACTGGGAGGGAGGTCCTTGAAAAAGAAATAAAAAACAGAGGAAAAGGAAAATGCATTGATGTTTTAGTATTAGCATTTTTGAAAAGGAAGTATGCTACTTTTTTGCTCTCTAAGTTTTGACAATTTCAATTTGATAGTCTGTAGAGAACAGATGATAAATAAACAATAAGTCAGGGCAAAACAGGTGGTAGTTTAAGCTTCCAGAGAACAAAAGCCGAAGATCCCTGGTAGCAGCAGTTTTGAATCTGAGGAGAAGGGGGGGAGGAGAGAGGGAAGAAAAGGCTGGGCTCATCAGACCAGCGTTCCTGAACTAGTCTGAGCTATCCTCTTCTCCAGCCATACTTGATGCATCCCTCCCCCATCGGCAGCCCTCTTAGTGGGGACTACTCATATGCCAACACAGAGATCAGAGCAGTAGTGAGAATGTTATAAGGAGAAAATATAATTTCCAAAACTACGGAAGGAGGAAGAAGCAGGGAAACCTAAATGTGTTTAGGCAGGAACAGGACCTGCAATCTTTCATTTAATCCAGGTGCTACTATCCCCATTTTACAGATCAGAAAACAAGCTCACAAAAGTTGAGCAACTTGCCCAAGATCAGTGGTGCCAAGGCATCATTTCAGCCCTTCTAGTCTCTAGACCAGGCCTTTCTGTGATGCCATACCGCCTCTCTGTGGGGCAGGGAGGCAGCAAGGCTGCAGGCAGAGTGACTTATAATTAGAAAAAGATGCTGAGAGGAAAAGCAGCCCAGTCCTTTTCTACCTTCTGCCTTTGGACTTGACAGTATTCCCAGCTTAAAATTTCCTAACAACCTCCTTCCACCCCACCCCATTCCCGAGCTGGTTCTCAGCACCACCCCATTCTACTTAACTCCTTCTGGTCTTAAAGAAGTCAACTCATATATGTCACCTCTGGAAAGACTTTGACTGCCTCTTACAGTGGCATAATTTCTTTTCTTTTTTCTTTTTTTTTTAAGTTTATTTGTACCAAGGCCATTTATTAACGCAAAATATAATGAGTCCAGTTCACAGGCAGCAACCACAGCGACCCCTCTTCCTGCGGGTGCTGTCAGAAGGGATGTGGGTGACGTCCTCAATCTGCCCTCTCTTCATACCAGAGCAGGCCAGGGCTCAGAGGGCTGACTGGGCCCCTGGTCCAGGGGTCTTGGTCCTATTTCCTCCTGTAGCCCGAAGTTTGATGTGCAGAGCAGTGATGCCCAGCTCCTTGCATCTCTGGGCCACATCCTGGGCAGCCAACACGGCAGCATATGTTGAGGATTCATCTCCGTCAGCCTTCACCTTCATCCCACCAGTCACTCGGCAGATGGTTTCTTTGCCGGAAAGATCAGTGACATGAACAAAGGTGTCATTGAAGGATGCAAAGATGTGGCACACACCAAATACATTCTCTCCTTCAGCCACCTGAGGCTTATGACCTGTTCTTCCTTCTTTTCCTTCCCCTTTCGAGGTATCATTTCTGCGCAACGTCTCCAGACTCCGCACCGAAAAGCCATAATTTCTTATTTACAATACTACCCACTTAGTATTTACTTAGAAGTAGGCATTATCTTACTCATCAGCACATGCATTTTGTAGGCACTCGATAAATTTTTTTTTCGAAAAACATTCATTGAATGAATAAAGCACTGACATTTTTCATTGACTACAAATATATTCATTTAATCATTTTAATGGAGGGCCTTCTAAATGAGCTATGATACTTAGTCCAAAAAAGTAGCAATGATAATACCTTCCTTCATATCTTTTATGTAATTCCCCACCTCAATACACAGTAAAGTACACTAAACTTGTTAGTATAAAGAGCAATTATTAAACCGTTTTCATATGTGTGATATTTTAAGCTTTGTGATGGGGAAATAGTGGGAAGTTAACAAGAACATGATGAAAATAAAATATACTACCCTAAGAGATAATTCAGTCAGGGGTGTTATAAATTTGGTCTAGGGCTAGGCCTTACTTACCCTGATAGTCAATAAATATTCAGAGCTTTGGCCGTTACCTGGGGAAAACACGATATGTACTAGCCCATGAGACAGTGACTACATACACATCTGAGCTGATTTACCAATGAATAAAAGAGAATTGTTTTCAGACACATAGGATAAGAGAAGTCTTAATGAGTCTGAGTGCTTATTAGAAAGGCTAGGAAGAAGCTAGGCAATGACAGGGATTGACAGTTGGCCTGTGAGTACTATCGGTGTCTATTGTGAAGACTATCTACTTAGACTGTGTATTATCCCTGTGGAATTTTTTTTTTTTGAGACAGAGCCTCAAGCTATCCTCCTGGGTAGAGTGCCATGGCATCACAGCTCACAGCAACCTCCAACTCCTGGGCTCAAGCGAGTCTCCTGCCTCTGCCTCCCAAGTAGCTGGGACCACAGGTGCCTGCCACAACGCCCGGCCATTTTTTGGTTGCAGCCATCATTGTTGTTTGGCAGGCCTGGGCTGGGGATTCGAACCCGCCACCTTAGGTGTATGTGGCTGGCGCCTTAGCCGATTGAGCCACAGGCGCCGAGCTATTTCTTTTCTCAGAGTTTCATAGTTCTCTTTATAGAGATCATTCACGTCCTTTGTTAGGTATACTCCCAGATATTTCATCTTCTTTGGCACTATTGTAAAGGGAATAGAGTCCTTGATTGTTTTTTCACCTTGACTATTGTTGGTATATATAAAGGCTACAGATTTGTGAGTATTGATTTTGTATCCTGTGACACTGCTGTATTCCTTGATCACTTCTAGGAGTTTTGTAGTTGAGTCCCTAGGGTTTTCCAGATGTACAATTATATCAACAGCAAAGAGTGACAGTTTGATCTGCTCTGATCCTATTTGGATCCCCTTGATTGCCTCCTCTTGCCTGATTGGGGTGGATAAGACTCCCATTACAATGTTAAAAAGTAGTGGAGACAATGGGAAACCTTGTCTGGTGCCTGATCTGAGTGGAAGTGATTTCAATTTTATACCATTCTATACGACATTGGCTGTGGGTTTGCTGTAGATGGCCTGTACCTATTTTCTTAAGTACTCTGATCAAGAAAGGATGCTGGATATTATCAAAAGCTTTTTCTGCATCAATTGAGAGACTCATATGGCCTTTGTTTTTTATTTTGTTTATGTGATGTATTATATTTATAGATTCACGTATATTGAATCATCCTTGGGACCCTCAGATGAAACCCACCTGGTCATGAGGTATAATTTGTTTGATGTGTTGCTGAATTCTGTTTGCTAGGATATTATGGGATATTTTTGCATCAATATTCGTTAGAGATATTGGTCTATAGTTTTCTTTTCTTGTTGGGTCTTTTCCTGGTTTGGGGATAAGGGTGTTATTTGCTTCATAGAATGTGTTGGGAAGTATTCCTTCTTTTTCTATATTTTGGAAAAGGTTGAGTAATATAGCTCCTAGTTCTTCTTTAAAGGTTTGGTAGAATTCTGATGTGAAGCCATCTAGTCCCAGGATTTTCTTTTTGGGGAGATTTATTATAGTTGATGCTATTTCAGAATTTGATATAGGCCTGTTCAACATTTCCACTTCTTTCTGGCTAAGTCTAGGAAGGTGGCATGTTTCCAAGTATTGGTCTATTTCCTTCAGATTTTCATACATCTGAGAATAAATTTTTTTTTGTAATATTCATTAAGGATTTTTGGTATCACTTACCAGAACATTCAATATTTTGTCTGTGATTATATTTTTGAGTTGTGGTTAGGGGTTCCCTTCTCTTTCTTCCATTTGTGTCCCCTATCCATTTGGTGCAGAAAATGTTTCTGTCTCAATATATTCACAACAACAGTATTAATAACCTGTCACAGGTGTTTTGCAAAGGAAAAAAGGCAAAGCTGAACTACACAGGCAGAATGCCCAAGCCATGGGGCTAGGATTATCATTACAGAAGCGATCTCAAGCCATGCCCACGCTCTTTCCTAATACTTATGCTCCTTTCTCCATATAGTCACTGTCAGGCCAATCTTTAAAATAGTTCTCGATCGAAGCCTGCACAAATAATATAACTTCAAATATGGAATAGAATGCTTTCCATTTCATAATATGATATGTTATGCACGTTCAATTCTCTCAGTGAATTTAAGTTGAAGTGCTATAAGCTCCTTTAAAAGGAATCCCAAGTGAACCTTATTGCTGTTTCTGTGGAACAACATAAACAAACAGATGAAAGAACTTATGAGAAGTCACCTAAAATGGAATGGAATAAAGCAGGAGGCCTGTTTCTTCTGTGACAAACATCATTTAAATAAATGATATATTAAATAAAAAGTTGTGTGTGTGTGCATTTGTGTTTGTGGGTATAAGCATGCATACTCTTGACCATGACAAATGGAGGCTGTTGACATAGGCTGTAAGTGTGAAGCAGAGGTGTAAGGAAGATGATGAGCTTCCTAGAGCTGCCGTCTCAAAGGGCTGCAAAATGAGTGGCTTAAAACAACAGAAATTTATGTCCTCACAATTCTGAAAGCTAAAATTCCCAAATCAAGGTGTCAGCAGATCTGTGCTGTCTCTGGGATAATCCCTCCTTGTCTCTTTGAGGTTCTGGTGTCTGCTGACAATCTTTGGTGTTCCTTGGCTAGTAGATACATTGTTCTGTAACATGGCCAACTTTTCCCAAAGTATTTTCACACCATCTTTCCCCATGTATAATTGTCTCTATGTCCAAATCCCCCCCTTTCTCTAACAACACTTGTCATGTTAGACTAAAACCCACCCTAGTGACATCATTTTAAACTGATTACTTCTGTAAAGTCCATTTTTCTAAACAAGGTCACATGTTGAGATACTGGAAATTGGGATATTAGCCTCTCTCTTTTGGGGGGAGGGGTATAATTCAACCCTTAACTCTTGCACATTGCCCCTTTAAAAAGACATGTAGTTTAGAGAATGCCTTCTTATTCTCAAATCCTTTCTGTTGTATTTCTCAGATTACTGGCTATATCAAATAATATTTTGTGAAGGTCAATGTGTGTGTGGGATTCTTTTCTTGTTTGAGTTTTATAATCTTTCCACAACAAAGACAGATTATTTTGAAAAGTAAATTAGGGTGTCAGCATGATTTCTATCAAAACCATAACAGTAGAATTTTGTTTTTGGGATAGAAAAGTGTTGGTGATTTTTCCTTTCATTTGATGAAAGGATGGATGCCACTTGAGGTTAAGTGACTAGAACAAGGTCACACACTTAAGAGTCAGAGCCAGAACAACAAAAAATGATCAATGTAGATCAAGCAAATGCCAATGCTTACAGCCTATGTACTCAGTTCAGTGCAAGGACTCACACTTAGGTTTAGATTCTCCTTTGAACTTGACTCTCAAGAGAGCTAAATTTAGAGGGCAGGTCCTCCTCCAACCTTGCTTTCATTGATCAAAGACTTTTCTCTTCCACTATCCTTTGCAAATACCATGTCCTTCCCACATAAAAACAAAACAAAACAGTTGCCTTACCAGAATCCAGCAAGGAAATGATCAAAACACAGTTTGAGAGTATTATAGCTTTAATATAAAAAATATTTCTTGGCAGAGCTTTGGCTTAGGCTTTTGCTAAAACTGAGAACACTGAGTGAATTTCTGTGAACTGGATTATGTTCATGTGGGATACAGAAAAAACATCAGAAGTAGAGTGGATACCCCTGCCTTAAAATTGTGGGTCTACCTCTTACTACTTGTACGATTTTGGAAATGCCGCTGAGCAACACATCATAGGTAACTGGGGGTAAAATCATCATCTATAACTCATAACATTAGTGTTCTGATTTTAACTTGGCATCCAGTAAGCAACCAATAAATGTTTATGTATTTATTTATGTTTTTGGACATACTCCATGATATAATTATTTCATCTTGATGCTTCCTTGTGCAAATGACATTCAGACAGACCTATGTTAAATTCCAGCTCTTTCTGGTAATAGCCAGGTGACCTTGGGTATATTTCCCTAATTTTGCTTTGCTGTTCCTTCCCTGAATGGGAATAATAATAATAATATTTCATGATTTTGTGCTACTTTAGCAAGGGTTTTATTTGTGATAGTTACCAATGTTCTTGTCTCTTTTATCTACTAACAGTACCATATTTAGGGCTTGTCTACTTCTAAAATTTTAATTTTATTCAATAAATTTTTGCTCAAAGCTGTATATGCTGCCAATCACTTTCTCTTAGATTCCATTGGCAAAGACTAAAAGTGTTTTTGCAAGAAGTTTCCATGACTAAAACTCCAAATCATTTGTGGTTGGTCAGAGAGAATCTAGTACGTGCTAAAAAACTATATAGTTTGGTTTTGTCCCCTTATTCTACTTAACTTTTCTTATTAGGTGTCAAGCAAAACTGAGTGGAGAATAGATTGCCTAAATACTACACAAGGAAGAAGAGTCTCTGTCATATATTATTTCCCTTGACCTACAGTATCCCTTTTATTATTCATGACTTAAGGTACCCCTTTTAGGGTTCCTATGCCTAGAACCCTATCTGAATATTTGTATCTCCTATACATGATCCCATCTTCCCAGTGTATGTGTCCTTATCCCCAATTTGATGGAATTTGGAAATGGAGACTTTGGTCTTGAGGGTAAAGCCTTCTTGATGGGATTAGTACCCTTATAAGAAGATATAAGAAAGACATTTCTTCACTGTGTGCTTTCAGTCTTGTAAAGACACGAGGCAAAGAGGACATCTAAAAACCAAGAAGAAGACCTTCATCAGTACCTGAATCTGCTGGCACCTTGATCTTGGACTTTCCAGCCTCCCAAACTGTGAGAAACACATTTTGGTTAAGCCATTTAGGTTATGGAAATTGTTACAGCAGCCAAACTGAGACAGAGTCTCTATTTTTTCAACCTTAAAATAATAATAATAATAATTTTCACTACTATTTTTATCTTACAGGATAATTAATTATATTCATGATAATCAAAATGCTTACAAGCTGTAAAATGGTAACTCCAAACTATCTCTAAACTAACTACCTAAAAGATTTCTTTTTGAGTGAAAAGATATCACAATTATGACAAAGAGAAGTAAAAGAAAGAAAAGAAAATACATACATATTCAGGACCTTTTATGTCCAAGACACAGTGCTTATCTGGTGCTTTCAAAAATGTGTTTGTGTAGTTTTCATAGCAAATGTGGGTACTGTGTGATTGCTAATACCTAGCACTTGTGCAAAGTGAATAATAGGGTAGGAAAAATCACTTAAACTCTTACAACTGGTCAAGACTCATTTGAGTTCTGAGTCCCTCTTTCAAGATGGCAGACTAAACACAAAATTACTTCCTTCCCCATTTTCTGGAATCCAAAGCTCAAAGATAAAATAAGATACCTTTTATCCCCCCACATAGTCTTTAGCAAAATAAAGGCATTCTCTTAGATTGTGAACATAATGTATTTTTGGATGGGCATTTGATAATTTCTATTAGAATTGAAAGGTGTAAACTATTTAATAATCTTAACTTTAAGAATATCCATTCTAAAGAGAATATTCATGAGCATTATTAATTTAATTATTTGTGTCATAACAAATTTAAGTTTGTCTGAGTCTATTATCTCTATCCTTTCCTTTAAACCATGTTATCTCATTATACCTTTGATTATAATCTCCCCTGTGTCTCCCTATAATTATTACAAATGAACCAGTTGAGCTTAACAGTAAACCAATTATAGTATAACTTTCTCCATTTTAATCAAAGAAGGGGAAACTTCTTGATTATTCAGGGATTTTGAAAATTTAATTATTCCTCCATGTCCTTTTGTCTACTGGGGGAAATAATGCAGTTTTCTCCTATGTTAGATGCACTTTCTTTGAACTCTTAGATTCATGCACTCTCGAATTAGAATTGCAAGATTTAGAAAATAAAAATACTGGATGCTCAGTTAAGTTTAAATTCCAGATTAATTGGGAATAATTTGGGGGATATAAATACACTCTGTGCAATGTTTGGGACTTATACTAAAAAAATTATTATTTATCTGAAATTCAAATGTAACTGGGTATGCTGTATTTTATCTGGCAACCGTCTCAAATATGTATCAGAGTTGGCAGTCATTGGGGTGATGATTGCTTCATCCAGAAATATCAGTACAAAGCAAACTCTAGTATATAACTTTTTGAAAATTCCTTTCTAATTTGCATATCAACTAGAATGTCATACGACGTCCTAGTTCTCTAAAGAAATCACGAACTATAGAATTTGTCTGATGTACCCATGGGATGGTTGGGAAGAAATTCTGTCTTTTTTAATACATGGACTAAGCAGTATTAACATTGGACAAGTTTCTCATTGTTATTTGTGTGATAGGCTGAAAATCTGCATCTAACTTTAGCTTTTCTCCTTCTATACCCAAATCCTGCTTTCCCAGAGGAAATTCAAATCCTTGTGTTATAAGCACCTTCAAAGTTCATAAATGATCATATATTAACTAGAGTTCTTGGTTGCAAGCAACAACCAATTCCATCTTAGGCTCAAGATGACTTGTTGAGAGATTATTGGGAGTATTGACAGACAAGACTTAGGAATGTAAATATTCAGTGACTTCCCAAAAGGTGAAGAAATGTCAGAAAACAGCAATGTCTTGTAGCTGAAACAACCTGGGAGGGTGCCACAGCCACTGTGACCTCTGTTGCTTTATCTTCCGTCCTTCTTCAGAGACTAAAGATTTAAATGCCCCAGTAAAGCTACCTGCTTGGCCAAAGTTAGGTCACATTCCCTCACCTTACCTTTATTGGGAAGGGGTTTCTGGACTTCTCAGCTTCTGCAATTGGATTTATCTTCTCCTGTGTCTCTATATAATGAAAGTGGAGTATTCTGCTAGAGAAATAAGGGCAGGAAAATGACTTACTTGGTGGGAAAAAGCAATATTTGTCCACAAAATATTTAAGCATGTAAAACTCTTTTACATCTTTCTCTAACTGGAATTACAATGTTCTTGTCAACAAGAGACAATTTTAGGCTGAAGGGGGGTGGGGAGCAGGAGTAACTTTGGGAGCTGAAGCAGCATATCCAGCCTTGAGAAGTTATTCCTAACATTAAAATCATTCTCTTTGTGAGTCTCCTTCCATGCGGTTGCTTTATTCTTGGCCTCCAGACACTTAACCTTTTTGTAATTTCTTTTCTAAAAGCTCTATCAATTGCAAGAATGACTGGATTCAAAGATAGTCCATATTATCGCAGTCTGAGCTTTCCTAGGTAACAGCTATCTGCCCTTCTTGATACACAATTTTAATCAACGTTATTCAGATGAAGGGCTTGGAACATGAAATGCATGCATGTGTTTTAAGGAGACAGAAAATTCCCAGTAACTTGCTACAATTTTTGAGTACAATTTCATGTGCAATTCCTATAAAAAGAATCCACAGTCCTAAAAATGTATATCCTCAAAGGGATCTATTAAGAAAAACAGGGTTGAATGACATAAATGAAACCAGGAACATTTAATGCCTTTGCCAATTTCAAATAACTTTTTAGTAGCAGAATCAAGACATCTAGTTCCCAATATAGTTTCAGAAAGGGAGTTTTGTGCCAATTATTCATGCATTTTTAAAGGCAAAAAACAGAAGCCTTTGCTTCTTACTAAACATGCCCTTCATTCTGGGGGTTCCACAGTGGCAGGCTCAGCTTGACCTAATTCCTCATGTTCTGGTGATCCTGGCAGAGGACCAACTGGCCAGGCAGATAACTGCAGCCAACCCTTTCTCCATTACGTCTCCACAGAAAGGCTATACATCACTAGTACAATTATTTGCCCAAAGATATGTTGTTTTTTATAGCTCCTTGTTCTATCCACATTTAGGTAAATTTTTTCCTCATATCTTAATTGACTGGGTGGTCTTGATGTAAGCTTTGAATGACCAGGGGGCACTTTACTTGTATTCTAGGAGGAGGAAATCTAATATATGCC
Source organism: Galagoides demidoff (assembly GCA_963574575.1). NCBI lineage: Eukaryota > Metazoa > Chordata > Mammalia > Primates > Galagidae > Galagoides > Galagoides demidoff. The sequence goes on from CAUYQV010078651.1 coordinate 18,502, forward strand.
TTTTCTAGCAGGTTAATAGCAGATAGCCTAAGATGCTTTAAGGATGTCATGGCTTTTATATTATGAAAAATTTTGTAGATTTAAAATGTTTTTTTTTTTGCCTTAGTTTGTTTGGGCTGCCACAACAAAATACAAAAATACCCTAAACTGGTATAAATAATAGAAATTTAATAACTAGTATAAATAAATAATAGAAATTTATCCCTCATACTTTTGGAGTTTGAGGCGTTTAAGACCAAGGCGAGTGGCAGATTCAGTGTCCAGTGTGAGTGCATTCTCAGGGCAAGGCTGGAAGAGTCGCCCAGGCCAGGAAGTGGCAGGGAAAGGGCAGGAGGTGGCCAGGCCTGAGGGACTCTGATGAGGTGCATATTCCTTCTGTTTAACACACGCAGTATTTGAAGGCTTGTTTCTGCCCTGAGTTCTTTGCAGAGTATTAGAAAAGGCATTTATTCTCTCTGGGTCTTGGAATTATCCATAAAATAAGGGCATTAATGAGAACTTTAAGGTCTAAAATTCCATTATTCCATATACCAACAGTGAAACACTTTGGACTTAGAATTTATGCCCACCCCACCCCCCAAAAAAATGCAAGTAATAGAAATGAGTATCTGGGGGGCAATACTATTTCACATCTGTGCAGGATTAGGTATTTATCTTTAATGTAACCCTAAATATCAGCCAGCTAATTTTTAATGGTACATTTTCACATCATATACATATATATATATATGCAAAAAATGCACTGAAATCTTAAGAACAGTTGTAACAGCGTGAGTTCATAGAGACAATTTTTTTGTTGTGTGAAAATCATTGAATAGAATATTCACTATAGGAGAATGTTCTTATTTTTCTAATTAACTAGAGTTGCTAATATTTAGAAGTATATTGCGACAATACATTGTTGGATAAATTTTGACGTGTAAATAGGTAAACCGAGTCACCTGGTGACTTGGTATAATACATCTGTAACAAAGGGGACTGCAGGCATGAGAAAGCTAATCTTTACAAAGTCGATTGTCTTATCCTTTGTCAGTATTAGATACATATTTCCTGCGAAATTCAAACCTACAAGTAAGTTAGCAGAGGGCTTTCCACGCTAAATTATCTATCTCTACTTCCTCTCATGAAAGAAACAGTTTGACATGAGACCCAGAGCCAAGGCAGCATCTGTCTTCAACAGAATCTCATACATAAACTCTGATTCCCAGGTCATCCTCAGCCCATAAAACTATGTTTTCTGTTACTTGCATTTTTAATTTTTCCATTACAACGCTCTTCTTCAGAGATGTGTTTTCCTTTTAATTGGGGTTTGTCTGTTGCTATATACCTGTCAGGTTTCAAATGTTGTCCCATAATTCTTAGACGCAATTAAATGGTAACCAATTCATCATTATCTCAAAGGCAATTTAAAGCCTTACAAGTTGGATTTTTGTTCACATACACCTGGGGGAAAGGGGTTATGTATGAGGCAAGGCATATATTTCCCTCAGAGAGGCAGTATGGTAAAGGACACAGGCTCTGGAGTTGATATTCTAACTCAGGAGAGTCACAATTCATTCATTCATTTAACCAATTCTAATTGAATTGCTACTATGTCCTAGGCATGGTTGTAGGTAGCTCACCAACAGAAAACAAAATCTGTCCTCAAGTAGCTTTCATTTTAATGAAGCAGGTAACAATAAACAAGGCAAATTAATGAAAAGTAAAATATCTACTATATTAGATCATGATAAGGGAAAGAGGAAAAAAAATTAAAAATAGAGCAAACAGGAAGGTTGAAATGTTTTCTTTCTTTCTTTCTTTTTTTTTTTTTTTTTGTGGTTTTTGGCCGGGGCTGGGTTTGAACCTGCCACCTCCAGCATATGGGGCCAGTGCTTTACTCCTTTGAGCCATAGGCACCACCTGGAAGATGGATATTTTAATGTAGCCTAAGGAGATCTTACTGACAGGGAGTAAATGTATGTTGCCTCAATCCATTTTCTGAGATTGATAATTTATAAAGAACCGAAGTTTAGTTAGCTTATGGTTCCCAGAACTATAGTTTATTTAGCTATAGTTCCAGGGTAGGAAGTTCAAGCTCAGACATCTGCATCTGGTCAGATGTTGCCTTATAACGCTGGCAGATGGTATCACGCTGCAGGAGTGTGCACGACAGAGACCAAACATGAGGGGTGGCCTTGGTTTGTAACAACCCACTTTCTTAATAATTAATATAGTCCGTTGAGAGGGGGACTCACCGCCCACTCCCATGAGACAGCAGTTCTCCTTCCTGAGGGTAGATTCCTCAGGACCTGAGTACCTCCCAAAGGTCCCACCACCTCTGAACACTGTCACACTGGAAATCATCGTCAACGTGAGTTTTGGTTGGGAACAAACCACATTCAGACCAAAGCACATGTGTTTTGCTGCCTGCAGTTTTCATAGCCATCTCTATGGGGACTCTTTGCTAGGTCTCTGCTGGCCTTTGGGAGGACCTGGTGAACACTGGGGATCTTCAGCTTCATTTCCATCACGGTCAATGCACATCTAAATCTGACACTTATTACCTGGGTGACTTTGGTCAAGAACCTAACCATTTTAAGAAGTTTTTCCCAAGTGTGAAATGGAGATCATACAAATATTAATTTGCCTTACTGGAGCGCTATAAAGCTCAGATGAGATAACGCACAAATAGCATTTATACTATGTTAAGAACACAAAAAAATGTTAAACTGCTACATTCCTTAAATCTTAGAAATATTCTTATGCATCCTGTTGGTTTTACCAATCAAGGCTATTTATGTGTTTACTATCTGTTTTTAAAGCAAAATTCTAGTAAAATCAAAATCCCTGATTTTGCTGAGTTTTTTTTTTTTTTTTTTTTTGTACTCAGGGCTGGATAGGGTAGAAAATGCAGGCACAAAGCATCAACTTTTCATAGATACTTTAGGTGTATTTATGTATTTAAATTCCTATGGCACAATGAGCATGTAAGGTAGGTATTATTAAACTTATCAGGAGGATGGAATCAGAGAGATTCAGGAAGATTAAGTAAATTGCATGGTCACTTGGCTCCATAGAGGCAAAGCTGGGATTCAGTCACCATTGCATAAACTTCAAACATTTATGCTATTTCCATCAAGCCCAAATGAACAGGCTCTTCTAGAGAAATAAATCATTCATAATGTGAAGATAGTATTTTTTTATCACTCAGTCTTGACCAGAAGGAAATTAATTACCTCAATAAGGCATGATAGTTACATATTTGTACCTGGTCCATTAGGGACACAGGAGCAGAGGAAATTGGCAAAGTTAAGAGCAGAGCTGAAGTTAATTTTCAGCCTGAATTATTGTTAGTGGGTTTAATAAGTGTAAACAGGCTAAGAATATTTGCTGAAGAACACTTAGGTAAGATTACCACAGAATGCCACCCAGGGCTCTGTATACTTCAGGCTTCCTCGAGGGCTGGTTGGTACCTGTAAGCCTGGAGCCAAGATCCTGCTCAGAGGATAAGCCTGCCCATTACAAAAAGGCCTCCCCTCCTCCAGCAGCCAGTCCAATTCTTCTGATTCCCACTGGAGATCCATCTGTTCTCTAATCTGCAGTGCCAACCTTGTCCTTTGGGAGTCACTCAAGCTGGCAATGACCTCATTGAGTATACCTGGCCCTGATCTTATTAACATGGTAATTAGACTCGACATGGAAGGTTGCTCTTCTGAAGTTGAGCTAGAGGACACAAGTACAAAATAAGCATTTCTTATATGGACTTCATGATCACACACTTGCCTGGCAAAAAGATCAGCTTATTTCACTTGAATGGAGGCCAGAAAGCATATGTATCAGCTGATTTTTTTTGGGGGGGGAGGAGGTCACAGAGGAGAGGGAGGTCTGAGAATTACTAACACTAAGAATCTGTTGTATAAAACTAATAAAAAAAGTTTCATTCAAGAATATTATGAAAAAAAATTGTTAGGCATTTTAACTCATCTCTTCCCGTAATGTGATTTTACGACTTCCTAATCCCAAACCCTCAAACCTAACCTAGAACCTGATGTAAATGAATTAAACAAGTTAAATAGTGGGGAAAAAATAATTATTGGGAAGACCATGGACTCTGTTAACAAATGGCTATGTGCTTTGCAGGATGAAAGAGATCTTTCATAAAGACTTTTTTTTTCTTAAATAAGGGGACAATTTACAATTATTGACTATGCTGCCAGCAGGGAGAAGTGAAAACTGTGATTTCCTCATTCAAAAGAAGGAGAACAAAGAAAAATATAAAAGGTAAGCTACAGAATTTGAAAAGCTGTTCTACATATTTTAAAATCCTCAAGGTTCATCATCATATTAAAAGACACAAAAATAATTTGTTAATAATAGTGCTAAATCATCAGTAAGGGTTCTGTCAATAAGTTCAGGCTTATACAGAAGAGAACATAATTGTATTATATTTTAAAAATGTTCCCATTTTTTAAAAAAAGAAAGAAACAGGAAAAGGCACTTCTTCTTTAAGCCAGTAGACTCTGCCTACCTGAAGAATCCCTTTTTTCCCTTCCTGGCACCAGTAATGAGCATGAACTGTGGAGTCAGAGTGATGTGGGCTTGAATCCCAGCTCACATAACTATGGGACAGTGAATAGTAGTAGGAAGAGATTGTTATTGTTATTATATCTAAGAGTGAGTTACATACTTATATAAATGAAAAATGTCCATTTATAAATGGAGACTAGAGAAGCTTACTAGGAAATAGAATCAGAATCGTCTCACTTAGAAAAAGAAGGGCACATCAGTCTGCTCTGTTTTTATCAATTATAAAATGGGACCAATAGGGCTCTTACAATGATGGTTGTAATTATTAAACAGCTTAAATTATTTATGAGCAGCGAAGGCATGACCAGTTAATTTCTTTTTTTTCCCCATTTCCTCTAACCCTCTGGCTCTGGGATCATTTAGTCCAAATCCTGACTCTTAAGACATTTGGATAGCCGTGCCCTTTGCCTTTCAGTCTAGTGACCATACCCTGCCACACTCTGACCTGACAATTTTATGATTCTGTTAGAGCAGCTTTTTGATTATATTTTTTGTTTCTTTATTTTCTGCATCATTCTAACCACCTATGTTGTTCCATAGTTGTCAGCTAATCAGTCCTGGATCTTACTCTTATGCCTTAATGGGCCTTCTGGGTAAATGACATGCTTGCTTAGAACATTAATGACAGATACATAAGTGTTTGCACTGGCAAAAACAAGACTGCCATCTACCATTTAAAGAGAAACTGACCTGGAAGTAGGTTGTGGTGGTGGAGAGATTGGGATATTGGCTGCTTAACTGAAATTTAATTCAGAAAATGATCAATTTGTGAAGTGACCAATTAACCAAATTAGGGATGTTCTCCAGTATTTAATTTCACTGCCAAGACATTTTTCAGACCATGTGTGTTGGTTTTTGCAATGCCCATAGTTTTATTTGGGAATGGATGGGCTAGTCCTTGAAGGCTATGAAGTGTAAGTCTTGAAGATTTACGCTCTGCGCAGGAGTTGTGTCTCCTAACCTCAGCTTTATATCTCCTTTGTTAGAGAGTTTTTGGTAAGTTGATCTTATATTAATATTTTCCAAGTTGTCTTATGTTTTGGTGAATTAAGGATGAGATAAGAGTTTGAGTTTGATGTTGATTCCCAGGTTTTTGTTCTCCAGCTTCACTCCTTGCAGGCTGGTTAACCCTGCCAAATGAAACTTTCTGACCTTCAGCCTCCACATATGTAAAATAAGAACCATGAGAATATCATCACATAAAGTTGTGTGGATACATGAGGTAGCCCATGTAATGCACTGACTATACTGAAATAGTAAGAACTCAAAATACTGTGCCCTGTCATTGTCTTATAAATTTCAGATCACCATGATCTACTCTTTCCTTCTCTTATTGGAAAGAGAATTGGGCAGGTGTTAGAATCCCTTTTTTTTGCACTTACATGTGGAATACAGTGTCTTAGGAGTTTACCTCATTTGATTCTTACAAGAATCCTTAACTTGATGCACCAATAAAAATGGGAAAATTGTCTGAGAAATCTACAAAATTGCTCAAGCTTTCAGATAATACACAGAGAAGCTAAGATTTGAACCCAGGTGTCTCTGATTCTAAATTTCCACTAATACACCATGCTCTGACTATTTGTATACTTTGATCGATAAACCTGCTTCTTGCCTACAACAATTACCTTTGCATTTTCACACCTATTCTCATTTGATCGCATCATGGTTTCTTAAATCAGAATGGGTTTAAGAAATGATGTGAACATTTAATGCTCTTATTGTTTCTTTCTTAACACTTTGGGACATTTGTTTCTAATATGATGGTTCTTTAGAATCTATACATATATGAAAAAAGTACTATTCTAAGATTCACACGTGCATGTTGAAAAGAAGGTGGGTAGTTAGGAGACTTGTACTAATATATAATAAAGACAACCAGTACAATGAGAAAGATAGTGATGATAGCAGTGGCAATTGACCGTTCATGAGGCCCCTTCACATACATGTCTCTACTTTAATTCTTTGTGGATGGAAGAGGAGAAATTATTAACCTAACTTTACAGATGAGAAAACTACATCTGAGGTTAAGTGAATTAACCGAGGTCATATATTTAGTATATAGCAGAGCTGAAAATAGAGGCCGAGTCCTTCCAGGACAATTTTGTACACTGGAGAAAAGTGTGATTAAGTGCTAAGGAAAAGACTGACTCCTGAAGCAGAGGTTTCTAAGGGCTCCCCACTATCAATTATTCCCATTCCTCCTAGAGATAAAACCTTTATTGCCAAAGTATATCACCTTCCAGAGTAACAATATCTCCCGGCCTCTCTTTCATTGTGGTCCTTTAGCTTCTGAGAGCCTTCCTTGTAAGATCACAAACTGTCCTTACCCCATTTCTTACTGTCTTCATCTGTCTGACCCATGATAACAATGTGATGTCTGTTTCTCTGTCTTGAAGACTGCACACTCGGGTTGCACTGAAAAGAAATCTAAAAGCATCCTGAGTCCCAGACCACTGTGGAAACCCCATCCCACACCTAGACTTCTTTTCTGGGGATGTCTGTCACAGGAAAAAAAAATGGGCTTTTATGCTGCTATTCCATTGGGTCTCTAGTATAATTGGGCTCAATCTTATGTAATCCAGCATCTCTTAAAAGTTTCATTCCTAAAGCAACAGATAGTATATGAATCTGAAAACCAGAGATGCTCACCCAACAGTTAGATTCAGGGGGCTGACTTGGCTGCCTTTAGTAAAGAAGCACAGTCAGGCAAGTCACCAGACTCTGAGGGTGCCTGAGAGCTGTCACAACTGTACCCAAGTGAAGAAGCTATAATTAGACAACAGGTGGTGTACGTGAATTTTCCATATTGAAAAGATACTAGGAGATTCAAAAAGATACTCCCGTACTGACCCTAGCACCCTTTCTCCACACGGTTTGGGATACTCCCCTTGTTGACACAGGGAGCTGCAGAGGAAGGTAGACAGATTTGTGGAAAGATGATGTCCACTATTTGTTAGTTTCTCTTTCCTTCTTCTGCTCAGTTGTTTTTCTCACTGAACAAGGAGTTTCGCATCAGGGACACTTGACTTGCAGGCACTACGGTGGGCGCTGCCCTCAGCTAACATTCCACAGTCTCTCCAAAGCAATCCTCAGAACTTCATCAAGGATGTCTTCTCTGTCAGGAAACATCACCTGTCACCTACTTGCACCAGCCGCATAGACACCTAGGAAGTATATTTTTCTTGCATTTTGTAGTGTGGAGTGGTGTACAGAGTGTCTCATGGGATCATTCTGTAGCTTTAATGTTAGTCTTTTTTATTTTTATAAACTGTTAAATTTTAGAATAATTTTCACTCTATAAAAAAGTTATGAAGATAGTTTCTACGTGTTCCACATTTTGTTCTATTACTCTCATCCTAAGTGAGAATAGTTTACTTGTCATAATTAATGAACCATTGTTGGCAATTATTATTTACTAAAGTGTATATTTTACTCAGATTTCTCTAGTTTTTTTTCCTTCTGTCCTTTGTTATAGAATCCCATCTGAATAACCACATTCGATTTAGTCCTCAAGTCACCTCCTGGCTGTGACAGTTTCTGAGATTTTCATTGTTTTTGATGACGGGACAGTTTTAGAAGGTGCTGCTAGTTAGAGATTTTGAAGAATTTCCCTCAGTTGGGGGTCATTTTGTATTTTTCTCATAATTACTTCGGGGTTATGGGTTTGGGGGATGGAAGACCACAGAAACGCCATTCTCGTCACATCCTATCAATGGGACATGATATCAATGTGATGTATCACTGTGAGAGCTTGATTGCCTGGCTGAAGCAAACCTCATCAGGTTTCTCCACTGCAGAATGACACAGACATTAGTTTTTTAATGATTAATTTTATGCCCTGTCTAATTCCTAAAACAAACTGAGGTACTCCTATATAAATATCTGCAGTATGATAGGACAAAAATAGGTAAAGGAAGTTGGTGGAATTGGAAAATGAGGACAAGGAAGGAAGAACAAATGGAGGTAAAGTAAACACACCGAAATGCCCACAAGAACACGCTGTACCATCACCAGAGACACGTTGCAAATTTAGCTCAGAGCTTCCTGGGAGCCAAAGCACAGAAATGGAAATATATGTGTGAGGAGACTTGTGCTTGTTCATTTTTGCCCATAACTTTTTTGTTGTTATGGTTATTGCAGTATTTTTTGGCCGGGGCCCGGTTTGAACCTGCCACCTCCAGTATGTGGGGCCAGCACCCTACTCCTTTGAGCCACAGGTATCACCATTTTGCCCACAAATTTTGTGGTAGCGCATGGCCCCCGCAAAATTTTTCATACAGGTCTCCTCAGAAGAGGAGTGTTCAACATTTTAACATATTCTTAATCTAGCTATCTATCTGTCATCTACCTATCTATCTATATATCTATCAATCATCTTCTTTAACTATCATTTGTCTATCTAGTACTATATCTGTAGTAAAGCCTTTCATGTAAACTAAAGGCAAGTGATCAACACATGACATCACCGAGGACAGTCTATAGGGTACACTCACATAGCTCTTTAAATCTGCCTATCCCAGGTTAAAATTTGTGATATCTTTAGTAAAGCATAGACTGCTTATGTTTCAGACAATGCATGCCAATATCAATCCTCAGGAATGAGCACTAGATAATGATCAGGTCTACAGAGGTTTAGCTTATACTCTACAGCAAAAACCAAAACCAAACCCACAACAAAAACACTTGAGTAAAGATATTTCCATAGTGCTATGATGTACTCTCCAAAGCATCTGTACATCTTCATCTTAATTTGTCTTCCCAAGGCTCTGTGACCTCAGGGCCTGAGCTTAGAGTCAGTCAGATCTGGGTTTGAATATGGGACCATTATTGTTCACCATTTTCCTATCCACCTACTGTACTGGTCGGCCCTTAATGAGTACTCACTTCATTTGTGTTTAGCATAGATGTTACTACTTTTATTTCTATTGCAGGTGCTCGTAACAGGTGTTAATTGGCCTCATCAGTGAATTAATGAATGAAGAAGTTCAGACTTTAACGCGTCTCAACTCTGTGATATTCAGCCAAGTAAGCAGAATACGATTTAAGCATCCCTCCATATGTAAGACCAGAGAAGTAAAAGCACGTGATACCTCATTTGACATGTAATCAGGTATACACAAGGCCAAGAGCAAAACTGCCAGCTCACAGATCAAGCTTCAGGTAGCTGAGGTACCTTATTTCTTCATTTCCAAGATTTAATCTATTTTTAACACACACCCGTCTTTTGACCATTATATTTGTGTGGGGGTAGAAGAGGAAACTTAAGAGGCATTCCAATTTCAGAAATGTTAAAACATGGGCTGACAAAAAGACTGCTGCTTGGGCACAAGCAAACATGGCATTTTTATTTATGAATTATTAAGTTGAAAATGTAAGACACATGAGTTTAAATGCTACAGAGCAATTTTCTCAGGGACAGATTACCCTTGAATAAACAAGACCTTGAGGTTTCAGCTCTAAGAGGTGAAAAACTTAATTTCTGCTTTCCAGAGAAGTGGTGGTGCCCTTAAGACCTTGTCCAGTAATCAGCCCATCTCTGGTTGCAGCATCAGGCTCAAGAGACACAGATACAAAAAGCTCCCTGAAGCTTGGATGAGAATTGCTCCCAATGACATACATGCACAAGATGGTCTATTTGTGCTAAAGTCAGTGCCAAATATGCAGTTTGCTTAATGATGGAATAAAGACCACTTAAATTAATGGATATTTGAAACCCATCCTTCCAATGCAATTATTGGAGCAAGAGATGTTAATTATTCTCATTACTTTCCTCCCCACCTCCCGACAGGCTGCTCCTTTGACTCCTGAATGCAACTATCCGCTTTGTTCCTAGTGAACTTAATTCATCAGGTGGGTCTGCTTCCAAGCTCCTAGCGCCTCACATATAACACTTCAATTAAATTGAGAAGAGTAATTACTTAAAGTGACAAACAGAAGAATGCTAATTAAGTAGATGGTTCATTTCAGGGCACTTAAACTAGAGTAGTGCAAAGTAGAGAGGTCGTGATTTAATGTATCTGGTTGACTTGCTTTTGTAAAACACTGTTCTTCATTATAATAATGCCAAAAGAGCAAAAGTGTGCTGCATTAACAAAGAATTAATGACTCTTGGTTACTTAGGAGATTTGATTTTTGTGTTTTTTATTCAGAAAGTGTGTACAATTCATGATAGAGAATAAAGTTAATGATCTTGGATTTTACTCTTATGGTAAATGTATCAAGTGTATCTTAATGCGAGTAATGCCTAGGCTAGAAAATCAAGCCTACTATACAAATAAATTCCCTAAATCCTAATTGATTAAAACTTAAGGATATACATATTTAGATAACTTTCATTAAAGTTATACATTTGATATCACATGTGCCCATCCTTGGTGTTTGTGTAAAAATACTAAGTGAGCTTGTTTAAAATATTTGGTATTTAGCTTTTGCAATTAGGATTTGAACTCAGCAAATGATTCAAATAACCACAGACTACATCAATAAAATAAAAGGGCGATTGGCTGTAAACATTGAAGGAATTAAAAGAAACTTACTCTGCTATTTTTCCAAAACTTATTAATTATAGCATATGCTTAACTCAATATTTGGACAATAATCTATAAGGATCAGGGTAAACATAGATGAGCATAGAACAAGAGAGAAAAGGAGAGGTTGAATAAATTAAAGACAACAACATTAGCTTAATGTCCTATCTTTGATATGAAAACATAAATTGAGATTCTATTTTCACCAAAAGATGGCAGCTGGCACCATGGTAGGTATTCAACAACCATTTATTGACTGAATAGGGGATAATCACTGTATAATCTGAAAACAGGGGTGCAAAGGGCTTTCAAATGTGTTACAGAATGGAAATAAACCCCATACATACATAGAGTCTAAGAGGGAGTATGTTCTATTGGAAATGTCAGAAAGTCCAAATTAATGTTTCCATTGTCTTATTTACCAGCCACTGACTACCTCAAGTAGCTGAACCTTTCTGGAAAATGCCTCTTTCTTTCCCCACAGCCCCGCCCATCATTCTTCTCCATCAGTGTAATGGTATGAATTGTGGCCCCTCAAAGATCTTATGTTGAAGACCTAGCACTCAACATCTGAAAATGTAACTGTATTTGGAGATAGTTTTCAAAGTGATAATTGGGTGAAAATGAGACTATTAGGTGGGTCTTAATGCAATTTCACTGGTATTCTTATCAGAAGAGCAAATTTGCACACACAAAGACATCCGAGATGCACACAAGAAGAGAAGACCATGGAGGATGTAGTGAGAACATGACCGTGTTGAGGCCGTGCAGATGGACCTCAGAATAAACCAAACCTGTAGCACCTCAATATTAGACTCATGATCTCAACAACTGAAAATGAACAATAGAACGTAAGTGTCTATTATTTAAGCCATGCAGTCTGTGGTGTTCTGTTGTGGCAGCCTTAAGAAAACTAATACAATTAGTTACCCTACTGTCATTTCTTACTATTTTGTCTCCCTGTTCAATTTGCTTATATTCTCCACCTTACACATGTTTTGCTCTTTTTTATTCTAAAAACACAAGAAATGTGGGTATGTGTGTGCATACCTATGTAAAATAAAACATCCTCCTTCAGTTTGTACCTTTCCCTAGTATCACACTGCCATTTCTTTTCTTTTCTTAATCAAATGCTTGTCTGGAAGTTTGATCTCAGGACTCCCATTACTCCCATCCTGATCACTCTGCATTACTTTGGAATCAGGCTTCTGGCCGTGCCATTCCATTAAAATCACACCAAGTCAACTAGTGATGTTCCAATAACAAATTTGATAGACGATTTTTAGATGTCATCTTTTATGACTTCCATGTGGATTTTGACTCTGTTTTGCTGTTCTCTAGATCCCGATCCTCTCCCTCCTTTGGTTTCCATAAGGCCTTTTATTTCTGGTTCACTTCTTACCTCTGGCTGCCTCTTTCTGGTTTCATTCTTTGGAAGGTCTTCATCTGCCTGACCTTAAATGGTGGTGTTGTTCAAGATTTCATGTTAAGGTCTCCTCCCCAGACCCTACCTTGGTGATCTTTCCCCTTTCTTTGATTTTACAATTATCTGCGCCTCAGTGGAGAATAATCTATATATCTAGGCAAGAACATTCCTGAATTTTAGATTTCTATTCCTCACTGCTTTCTCTATCTATGGCCATTTAAAAATCTCAAAACAAAGCATAGCTTCTTTTCCTCTACTCCCAATGTTTCTTAAACCTTTTCAGGCCTCCAAGAGCCTCTGGGCGTCTGTCTGACCTGTTTCTTCTCCTTTAGACAAATGCATGCAATCTTTTTCCAGTTGTGAGTGACAGAAAAGGGTAACAATTCTAATTACCTTCATTTTAAATAAAAGAACACAAAATAATGCTTGGCAAAAAAATTGCTATCAGTAGACCATAGTCAGGTCAATAGACAAAAAAAATGCTATTAGTGGACTATAGACATCCCAGTGGTTTCACTAACTCTATGGACCTAACAAATAATCCTTTGGTAATGTCTACAGAGTGCACCTTGAGGTTACTGGCTGGCTGATCAAATAGTGGGAATAGAATTTCATAATCAGATGGTTACAAAGGAAAAAATAACATTGATAAGCCTATTTTTATTGTTTCTGTAGAATCAGAGCTGTGACACAAAATGAGTATTGCCCTCTTGACATGGGTTAGGATAAGTGTGCTATGGTTGATTCTTCAGGTGTCAGGGAATTCAAAGGGCCTACAAAATCAGTTAAGAAATAGACTTCAGGATGTCTGAGGGTGTGTGTAAAATCTAGAATTTATTGCTGGAAATACTGAAAAAATTACCACCACCCTCACCTTCCTACACACATACGAGAGGCAGGCATGCCAACCAACTGTGGTCCCCAGTTTTCAGGGGATATACAGCCCTGGAGGTGTGCTGGAAACCAGATCATATGTTCATAAGAAGAGAGTTGTTTAAAAGAAACCAACCATTCGGGTTCTCTGTCTTCCCAACTGACAACTCCTCATCTCAAGGGACTCACTAAAATGTTAAATTATTGGGTATCTGCACAAATTAAGAGAAAAGATATGTGTATAAGGGCTGAAATCACTCTTTTCTTGAATCTTCACTGCACTTCTCAAAAGTAATACAGATTGGTCTAATTCAATATATTTCTCCCCAATTCTATTTTTCCAATGGATTTCCCTCCTCTGGGAATTCACTTCTCTAGCACCATTTGTCGTTGTCCAAGCTTGAAGCCTAGGATTCAAACTCAACATCCTTTTTTTGTTTGTGTTTTAATTCTCAGAAAATGAGTGTAACTTCTCATTATCTCTTGAATTTATGTTCTTTTCTTTATCCTCATTCGCTGAGTTCTAGTCCTTATCATAGCTCTCAGATGGATTATCTTTCTCCACGTCTACCTCTCCAGTCAGCCCTCTAAGGTCCACCAGAAGAATAATTCAAATATTTAAATATTATAGTGGAACTGTCACTTCATTTAAAAGAGCACTTTCGCTGCTAAAACAGAACAAGACACACACACAACGAATAAACAAACAAAACTGGGCTGGATAACCTCAAGCATTCCTCCTGGATCCTCAGTTCCAGGGAGCTAAAATCTATGTTAATATAATGAACAAGGAAAATGGCATCAGAGTGTACAATGTAGTCCTGGGTCTCTACAGAGCTCAACCTCAGCGGCCCAGCTACCCAATACACAGGTTAGACTCTCCTCCTTGGCTTTCTCAAAACGTTGTGGCCTGAGATTAGAATTTAATACCTTTATCATCAAACCATCAAACAAGGATCCCTAATTTTTTTTTTTTTTAGAGACAGAGTCTCACTTTGTCACCCTCAGTAGAGTGCCGTAGTGTCACAGCTCACAGCAATCTCCAGCTCTTGGGCTTAGGCAATTGTCTTGCCTCAGCCTCCCAAGTAGCTGGGACCACAGGCCCTTGCCACAATGCCCGACTATTTTTTTGCTGCAGTTTGGCCAGTGCCGGGTTCAAGCCTGCCACCCTCAGTATATGGGGCCGACACTGCCCAGAATCCTGAATTTTTAATATGAAGGCAGCATTGTGCTGAACCCTTTTGAGTATGTATGCCTGTATCCAAAACGGCACCTGTTCTAAAGGAGCTATATTCTGTTAGAGTTTGAGTCATCCTCATCCTTCACTGGTAATAATAACAATGTTCTTCATGATGATTCAAGAAGGTATCATAGAGCCGTGCATTAACAGTGCCTCCAATGTTCCTAGAATATATCCGTAATGCATTCCTCCTACAAGAGTGGGAAGCTTTAAAGTGCTTATTATGTAACTGAAGGGATTATACAAGTTTTTGTTGTTAAATGGACTATTTTTTAAAACTCAAGTCAAATACTTTTGTGATCCCATAGTCAGTATCTAATTAGCTCTGAACATCTAAATGTCATATTTGACAATACCTTATATCTAGCACATAATGCATCTAGAGGTCTATAATTATTTACTAAATATGGCACTTAGATATTTGGGGTGGTTATTTCTTTATAGATCTCTAAGTATATTTCGTATGGAAAGAGTCTTCAATTCTTCCAATCAATTAAGCTGAGAAAATTGTAATCATAATCGATAATCATTTATATGAAGAAATATATATACCAACACATATTGTGCATGTATGTATATACGTATATATTGAAAAGTGAATGTTTCTATTTATGCATTCATATTTCCTTTGGGAGAAGTTTTCTAACTTTTAGGTATATGCTTTCATTTTCTCTGAATGGAACAAATCTGTAAATCTGTTAGTATCTTCTGGAAAAACATCATTATTCTTGGCTGCATTGTTTGCTTTTTCTAGAAAGACCATCTCTATGGCTTTCATACAGGACAGCTAATAGCAAGGTAGGTGTAACAGCTGCAATTTATTTTAAAACACTTTATATGGAAAATGTAATAAAAATGTATGTACAAATTTCAATTTATACCCTAGCTTCAGTCAATTCTTCTTATCAAGAATCTATACCTCCCCAAAGGCTCTTTGTTATTAATCAGAACTACTACACTTATAAACAACTATTCTATAGGAACTATTTAGAATTTCTTCACCTGAGAATTTCCCCAGAGGATTTATGAATAGCACAACAAATGCTAGAAATAGGCAACATAACTAAAATTAATGATACTGAAAATATGTGAACTGCCAAATACATCTTAGAGAAAACTTCTTTTATTTTTCAATTCTTTTTCTTTTTTTTTTGAGACAGAGTCTCACCCTGTTGCCCTGGGTAGAGTGCCATGGCATCAGAGCTCACAGCAACAGCAACCTCAAACTCTTGGGGCACAAGTGACCCTCTTGTCTCAATCACTGAGTAGCTGGGACTATAGGTGTGCACCACAATGCCTGGTAGTTTTTTCTATTTTTGGTAGAAATGAGATGCTGCTCTGGCTCAGGCTGGGCCAGAACTCCTGAGCTCAGGCAGTCCACCCACCTCTGCCTCCCAGTGTTCTAGGATTACAGCCATGAGCCACAGCTCCTGGCCAAGGAGCTTATGTTTACATGAACCCAGAGGATACAGAATCTCAGAGACCCTTTACCTTTTGTCCTTAAGAATGGTCTCCTGGCAGTAACTCCTGAATGATCTGTGTTCTGCTATGGTTGGTGAAGGGTCTTGGTTGCATGACTCTCAGAGAGGGTAAGCTTTATCCTGTATTTGACTCAGGCGACTCTTTTATGCAAAGTGTTTTGGGACCAGCAAAGAGGACAGAGGACCAGGGATTTCACTGAGCTGACAAAAGAGATTATAAGGCTGTGTATTCCTGCTTACTAAAAAATGTTGAGATGCTTCACAGACTATAGCATGAGGTTTTCTTTCATTCACACCTGGTAGCAGGTCTTGTGAAAGAATAGCTAATCCTCATCTTACTTGGAATTACTGGAGACTGAGATCCACCAAGCAGAACCTAATAGATGGAGATGATCAAATTATCTTAAGCTCATTCATGGTACTTTCTTTTCAGTGTCAGTTATGTGACATTCTTTTAACAATAGTACTTGTCCCAATTAGTTATTTATTAAATACTTAATGAACTTAATTGAGTAATAGTTCAAACTGAATTAAAATCAGCCACATGCAATTATACACAGAGACCCAGTTATTGAAATAAAGCAGTCCTAGTTCATTTTCAGTTCTGAAAATGTGAGCAGTGTTTCCTCTATCACTGCGGTACAACCAGATAGAAACCACACTTTGGTGGTCATCTGTGAAGTCCTTCAAAATCAGTCATGTGATTTTATGCAGGGAAAGAAACTGACACTTGAGTCATGACACTTAAATCTTTATGCAGATTGTGTCTTTGAAAAGCTGAATGCCATTGAAGCTTCTTTGCCTGTAATTTACTTCTCTGTAAATTAAAGAGCAAAATTAGTCTTACTGGTTCATGCATTCATCCATCCATTCATTTCATCACAGATTCAATAAATGACAATACAGATTGAGCATCCATATCTAAACATCTTAAATTCAAAATTTTGTGAATGCTGCCTTGATATTCAAAGGTGCTTCCCATTAGAACACTTTGGATTTTGAATTCTCAGTCTGTCAAGAAGCAGTAAGACTTGGAAATACCACACCCGTGAAGCAACTTATGAAGTAGCTTATATACTCAAGAAGAAGGGTCAGTGATGTGGAAATTGTGAAGGAACACATCTGGATGTTGTAGGCTGCTTAAATCTTGATAGCATTTCCAAGTACAAATAATTTATTTTTTCGAGGAGAACCATGACTAATCAGCAGCAAGAATTAGACTTCAACTTAACAGAACAACTTCAAAAGGAGAAGTTGAAGTATTGTTAACAGAACAACACTTCAAAAGGAAAAAATATCCAATCGTTTTGGATAAATCAACTGATACTACTAACTCAGCACGGATTTTATACTTCATTTGGGTCATAACAGAAGATTTTCTTTGTAACAAAGAGTCACTTACTCTGGGAACTCTTGGGAAAAGAACCCAAGGAATAGGTATCTTCAACAACTTTCAAGATAAATGTCATGAAATGGGGGGTGAATTTGGTAAATTTGAGTGTCTGTACAAACAATGCACTTTTGATGAAAAGAAACCATGGTTTCTTATACAGATAAAAAAAAGTATTAACAGATTTCTCTCATTTCTTTTCCTTGTCTCATGCATCAGCAAAATCTCTGTGCTAAAGCTACTATTTTAAGTGACATTTTGTAACAAAACATAAGTATTGTTAACTATATCCCTGCAAATGCAACATGGTATCATCTGTTTTGTAACATGCTAAAGTTGAATAATGAGGTATTCAGTATGGATTTGCCATATCATTGTAAAGGGCATTGGCTGTCACAGGGACAGGTGTTAGCCAAAATCTTATCTTTGTGGGAACAGATATTTAAGTTTATAAAGGACAGTATCAGCAATGTGAATTATTGAAAGAAGATTTCTGTAGGAATGCAGCAGTTCTGTGTGAAATCACGTCGAATCAAAATGACTTGAATATTTCTATGCAATGTTAAACTAAGTCTGTATAGGATGTGTGGCAAAATCCCAAGCATTTTTTAAAAAAGGCTATATTTTTACAAAACACTCTTCTTCAAAAGGAAATTTCAGAGGAACATTTCGCCAGTTACCAAAGGTCATTGATGAGCAGGATGACATATGAGGTCTGGCAAAGGAGTTTGCAAACTCACCCTAAAAAAAAAATGCTTCGAAAGATGACCTAGGCACTGGCATTGTTATGTAGTTTCCCAAGAAGAGTATTTCAAAGGTGACCATAGTGATAGTCAGCAGTGAGGTATGTAGCACTTTTTTCTAGAATGAGTTCTGACATGTAATCGTCTGACCTCAGATGCAAATAATTGGAAAAACATGCAAGTGTTATAGACTTATAAATTGAAAAATACAAAAAAAAATTTCATTGACTTTGAGAATCTTCACATAAAACTCAAATTAGCATTTCAACCTCACCTAGTTGTGATTACCAAGGCACCTAAAGAACTATGGATGGGATAGATTGATTTCTAAGTAGGTAACATTTTATTTGCTTTTTTTTTTTTTTTGTAGAGACAGAATCTCACTTTATCACCCTGGCTAGAGTGCCATGGCATCACACAGCTCACAGCAACCTCCAACTCCTGAGCTTAGGCGATTCTCTTGCCTCAGCCTCCCGAGTAGCTGGGACTACAGGTGCCTGCCATAATGCCTGGCTATTTTTTTTGTTGTTGTTGCTGTTTGGCTAGAGCTGGGTTTGAACCCACCACCCTTGGTATATGGCACTTTTAAAGTAGGTAACATTTTAAAGTCATCTACTTGATGGCAAGAAAGATCCAGTTGAAATATGGAAAAATGGAGTTAAATACTCATGCCTACAGCAACATGCCCCCCAAATGCCTTCTTGCTTTATAACCACATACTGCTATAAATCTATATCTTCCTACTTAACCCAAAAAAGATACCCTTAAGTTTGTGAATGACTGATGGTGCCCCCTCAAGGGGATCAACTGAAACTATGACCCTCCATGCTGCAACCAAATATTCAACGGCTTTCCAACAAAAAGATACAACAAAGTCATTATGAGATGGGGTTAATTTTAAAATTAAACAAATGTGTTTCACTTTTGGAAATCATTAAGTATATAGTAGTTTTATTTTTACAAAATAATATACATTTGTAGGTGTACCCAAGTGAAGTTTCTTGAATGTGGTGTTATTTGATTACAGCTCAATTCACGTCATCTTCCAACATGAAAAGTTTCCCTACCACTGACCTGAGCCTATGAGATATTGTCTCTCTCAGAGAAAAGGTGGAAATTCACTAGGTGCTCACAGCAGGTGGAGAAAGAATTCTCTGACAGACTTTAAGATAGAAGCACACAGCTTTTTTCCTGAGGAAGGAAGGAAGCCTATGCTTGGACTGAAGTGATTACAGTTGCTGTCTTGAAATTCTAAATGATTTTGTGTTTTCAATGGTGCTTTCTAGGTAATGTCTGATGGGGCAATGGATGAACTGATGGAACTTTCATGTTTGCTCTTCCTGTTCCAAGTAGACCTGACAATGAAGAATCTTCACAAGTGTTTTAAAAAAGGAAGTGATGTAATCAGAATTGTTACTGGGGGAAGGTGGAATGACTTCAAGGGTTAGAAGACTGAAGAAGGAATCCAGGAGTTACGATTGCAAAGTTAGTATGGAACAGAACGATGACGTCTAACACTGGCGGTGGCTGTGTGTTCAAAGAGGAGGGACTCCATTTGAGAGAGATTTAATCATTGATAACAACTTTATTCCTTAATAATATATCATTGTCCACTTCATCAATAACAACTGCACTCTATAGTTACATAGCACATTATCTTTTCCTAAATGATATCCCATATTGTTCCATTTGAATCTTATAAAAATCTCATGATAAGTGGCAGATAAGATATTGCCACTAAATATTGCCACTAAATATGCCACTATTGCCATTAAATCCAAAAGATGAGCCTGAGCCACATGGTCTTTTGGGCAGTGAGAAACCTAGTCATTTGGATTGTCCAAGGTTTTACCACCTCATAGGTCACATTTCGTGTACTAACAATCTGTGCATCACACACTGTTCCACATTCTGTATACTTGAAAAAGTTTATATGTTATGTTTCTGCAACTCCCTTTCCCAATTCTAAAAACAGACACATGTCTAACGAGGTCTTTGGTAATCCCAGAGTCTAGTTTCAACAGACAAGTTCAGAGATAAGAAGAGGCATGCTGAAGGCCATGAACTTGACACCCAACCAAGACTGGATTTTAAATCAAGGTTTGAATTTGTTCTTAGTGCGGCTGTGGTCAGTTTATAGCTGAAACCTTGGTTTCATTTTCCTTTTGAATGAACACACTGTTTTTCAAGATCCAACTTTAATCAGGATTTTAAGAATTCTCAGTATGTATTAACACAGAAACAGTACCTGTCTACAAAGGGAGAAATAGTGTTTTGCCCAAGGTAATTCTGTTCGTGAGCAAAAATCATAGCAGTGTGAAAAGAGGATTCAGATTGAACCACAAAGACTTGTTCAGAATTCCATTTGTCTTCCCTAAAACATCAGTTTAAATGTCTTTGGACAAATTAAATGGCTCTCTATTTTTCCTTCCTTAAGGAAGTTCATTTCTCTGTGGTAGTTATCACAAGGCAATACACACTGAATTATGGTGCTTCTCGTTCAGCCATTTGCTGGTGGGTATAATGATGCACCTGTTAGCTGACAAACCCCTGGGATACAAAACTGTTCAGCAAAGCAGACATTCTCAGACAGACGGAGAGCCTTCAGAATATTCCCACTGAATTATGCAAAATTTTCTCGTTTATGGTCATTAAAGGCAGTGATCAAGCAGCTGTCACTGAGTGGAATGTTGTCAAATATCAATGCAAAGAATGGAGATGACTACTTGGGCACCATTCATTGCATTACTGGGAGGTTTGTGCTAGCATTTCTTTTAGAGATGCTTATTTTGATCAGATTATAATTTGCCTGACTAAATATTTGCTCCAGGCATCACCTTGACACGAAAAGTCTAAAACAAGATAAATGTGCAGAGCGTTTCTAGGCACTGTAGTGTTTTTGTGGAGCTTCAGAAGAAAACACTTGAAAGAAAAGCTGAAATCATGGGATGGATGTTTCAATTAAAAAAAAAAAAGAACTGAGCTGCTTGTAAACAAGTCTGTATTCTTTTTTCCTTCTATTTAATCTACTAACCAAACTGAACTAGTTTGAACTGGTTCGCATTTGGATGGCAAGAAATTGAAATAAGAAAAAAAGAGGATATTGAAAAAGGCACACATCTTTTCTATTTCACTAATGGCAGCAGTCTAAGACTTCAAAGATGATGTGTGTTGTCTGGTGAGTGAGTGGTGGGGAAGGAAACCTGGTGGGAATGCATCGGAGCTGCATGCCTGGCACTGGGGAGACGCCATCGGGACAGGGAGGTGTACTCAGTAAATAACCACTGAAGGCAATGATGATGGAGCAAATATTTGGGCACCTCTGAAGTGAAAACCACACACAGAGGTAAATGTTTATTGATGCAAAACAAAAAACTCAAATCCAAACAAGTTTGGCACTGCATAAAACTGAGAGATCTTAAGACTAAACACGGTACCTTCTGACATGGTCATCGTCTCTGATACTAATGGGTTTGATTGATGTTTTTCAAGTTAATTCGAGATGTATTTTTTTATCTTTTATTAAAGGCATTAATAAAATGTATCATATCATGAGATAATGAAAAGATATCACTTTGCCCTGGGTAGTTCTGTTTGTGAGCAAAAATCATAGCAGTGCAAAAGAGGATTAGAAAAAGAAGATTTCTCTTTTTTCCCACAAAAAAGGGAAATTTGACTATGAGTAGGTCCAAATGATAAGGACCACCCCTTCCTTTAGAAGTAACAAACACATAAAGGGTCCCATTTACAGTCGAGTCTAACTTCAGATTTATGCATCAGAGAGACCTAGATTCTCATTCCAATGGAAAAGTAGGTTTCAGCAAGAAATTTAGTAGGTAATGCTTTTTATTCATTAGGACATAGAACCTTAGAGACATCTTAAAAGGCAACTTTGCCTAAGAATTTATGGCTGTTAAAAAGAAGAAATTTGTTTAGTTTTGTAACAATTACTTGGTGCCTATTTATGAGTAAGAACATCCTGTTTTTCAAGTAGCTTCGACTAGTACATAATGGAAGGAGGAGGTGTATAAAACAGTTCCCTATCTCCACCAGCACATCTATAGGTTTTAGATGTTTCTGTCTTCTAGACAGTAAGTCATGAACTTATTAAATTATGCTCATCTTTAGGTTAGTATTTTACTGTGTATATTGTAGGAACTCAATAAATGTTTATCTAAAAACTAGATGAAGAAGTATTGGTTAGCTATTCCTCTTTCTTCCTCAGAGAAGATTCTATTGATATTTATTGCCCAGTGGTAGATGGGATTGTTTGTTCTTTTTTGTTGATTAATGGAGAATCCTCAAAGAACTCAAATTGGACCTCCCAACTGATCCTGTTGTTCCATTACTGGGCATCTACCCAGAAGAAAAAAATCATTTTATCATAAGGTTATTTGCACCAGGCTGTTTATTGTAGCTCAGTTTACAATCACCAAAATGTGAAAACAACCTAAATGCCCACCAACCTAGGAGTGGATTAACAAGTCGTGGTCTGTGGTCTATGTATACCATGGAATACTATTCAGCCATAAAAAGATGGAGACTTTACAACTTTTGTATTAACCTGGATGGAGTTGGAACATATTCTTCGAACACATTCTTAGTAAATCATCACAAGAATGGAGAAGCAAGAATCCAATGTACTCAATACAAATATGAAGCCAGTAGATGATCTAATACACACACATATAAGAGAAAGACTCAAATCAATTCAAGGTGGAAGGCAGGGGGATGAGAGAGCAGGGAGAGGGTAGAACTGAGGGGGATGGGTGTGCTCCCACTTAATGGGCACAATGTTAGGGTGTGTGGCACAACTCTTGGGGATGGGACATAACTATGAGAGGGACTTTACCTAACAAATGCAAACATTGTAACCTAATTCTTTGTACACTCAATTAACCTGAAACAATAATAATTTTTAAAAAGACTAGATGAAGAAGATGAGTAAAGGAAAGCGAATTTTCCAGGGAGCAGTAGTATGTGCAAACACAGAGGCATGACCCTGCCCATAAGCATCATGGGAAACATGGAAGGAAGGAAGGAAGGAAGGAAGGAAGGAAGGAAGGAAGGAAGGAAGTGAGCCGAGAACAAAAGTCACTTCCTCCAAGACTGAGCATGTCACAGTCAATGAGATTGTACCTTGGTGGTTGTTGGTAATTCGATTTTACAGTTCACTTTCTTCATTTTGGGAAAGAACAAGTCTGAAAACAAAATTTTGTTGCAAACATATGGCAAGCTTGTTTAGAGGTAAAACCTGACTTGATTCAACTTAAGTCTTTTCAGATTATTTTGGTATATTCTACCTCATAAACATTTTCATAAGTTTATTAGTAGAAATGTTAATGTGTTTGATTACCAGGCACTGTTCCATTCCCTAGTCGAAGGTGTTACTTAATATGTACTATATGTGTACCTAATTGAATTTCTAAGTTAGGACCAACTTTAAATTACTGTACACATCCCATTGTTAGGGTTTCAGATTTGTGGACATATGGCAGGTCACAAAAAAAAAACATGGAATTAAGTCCACTTGCAGAGTTGGTTAAATGACTCACTCAGTTAAGCAATTATCTAATTGTGAACCTGAGGTTTGGATGTAAGTCTTTCTAACTTTAAGATTGTGATTCTTCTCCCTTATCAAAAATGATAGTAGCAAAAGGGAACAAATGTATGGTTTTAGGTTTAGTATCTGCTGGGCTGAATTGTTCAAACCCAGAGAGAGCAGCCTACATTGTACACAAGGAAGTTTGAAGTTGAAGTTATCTGTTTTGCATGATTGGTTTATACTTCATCATGAGCATGGATTAGTTATTCTCATTGAGTTTCTTTCCAAAACTTGCATTAAGAGTTTTAATAAAATATTATTCTGAAAGTCCTTTGGTAAACCAGAAGCACACTGTATAAAATAAGAATAAGTGAGCTAAAGTATTCATATAAATGTCTGGATTCCCCAGAAAGCAGAGTCCAGGCTGACTTGTGTGCTATTGCTTGAATAGCCCACCCAGGGAGCAGGGATGAGGCATGAAGAGAGTGAGGAAAGGAAGGAGGAAGAGGAAGCTAGAGGATGTGATTGACTTCCGGACTTTGAGCTCTGTCTTTTATAAAGTCAGCTCTCTCTCAGTTCAGAGAGGTAGCTGGGGAGAGAAGTAATCTGCTGTTTCCATCTCCCCTGGGTCAAAGTTTTATCCTGCTTGGCATCCATCAGCGTCCAGGCTGATGTTGTGCAGACTGCAACGGGGTTTTGCTTGGTGAAGCTCACCTCTTCGCATCAGCAAGAATGCTGGAACTGAGGGGTTTTATACAGACTGAGCAGGAAGTTAGCTGGGGCCAGGTTTCTTCTCCTTGCAGTTGGTTGGAGCCCAAATTCAGATGGGACCCAGCAGCAAGCGAAACCACAGATAGACAAGAGGGACAGGATCAGAAGTGGCTGGCGATACAGGTCTAATGATTACTAGTGCATTTTAAATGGTACATTCCAGTTTAGATAGACGATGACCTGCAGTACACAGTGTAAAATATCAGGCAGTTGGGTAGATGTATTAAATAGGCTTCTCCAGAGAGAACCAATAGGATGGATGGAGAGATAGACAGACAGACAGACAGACAGACAGATGAAGGGGTTTATTAGGGGGATTGGCTCATGTGATTATAGAAGCTGGCAAGTCCCACAATAGGGTGTCTAAAAGCTGGAGACCCAGGAAACCCAAGCGTTGAATACTATGGCTCAGTCCAAATCTGAAAGACTCAATTCAGGAAGCAATAGTCTAACTCTTGGTCCACAGCTGAAGGCCTGGGAATGGGCCAATGTAAATCCTAGAACCCAAACATCAAAGAGCCTAAACTATGGATATTGAAGGGCAAAAGAAGAAGGGTCTCCCTGCCTTAGGGGACAGAGAACAAATTCATCTTTCTTCTGCCTTTTAGTTCTGTCTGGGCCCCTAGATTGTTGGACAGTGCCCACAAGAAAGGTGCATTTTCCCCACTCAGTCCGCTGACTCACCCACTGTCTCCTCCACAAATGCCCCAAAATTATGCTGTACTACCTCTGTAGGAATCCCTTAATCCAGTCAACATCTAAAAGTAACCATCACAGTATAGATTTGGGGAGAACAGAATCATTACCTGCACTCTTTTGAACAAGAAACTGCTTATTCTATATGACCATAAACTTTATGTAAAATTATCTTTCCTCTTGAAGTAACATAAGCCCAAGAATTTTATTTTATCAACTTTATAAATAAATATATTCAGAATTGAGTTCTCATTAGATCATGTTTCTATTCTTTCTACTCTTTGGTCATTTTTTTTTTTTTGCAATTTCTATGAAATTTTCTTGACACTTATGAAGTGACTATAATAAACAAAGGAGAAAATGTTTTTGAAAAGATAAAACACATGCGTGTCTATTAATTGGTGCCTCTGTGTTTTAGCTCTCTGGTATACCTAAGGACATCTTCCCTAGCAGGGATTATTTATTTCCCTTGGATTTTAATTTCTTTTATGATGATTTAGCTGTTTGTTATCTCATCAAGAGCATCAGAATTGAAGAATGAGAATCATATGAATTCTGAAAATAAATCATTAAAACTTTTTCTCTACGAACAGAAATTAAGAAATATGATAAGCCCTAGGGCCAGGTGTCCAACCTGTGGTTCATGGGCCCCCTGCAGTCCAGATGGCTATGGAATTTGTCCCAGCACATAACAGTAAACTTATTTAAAATATTATGAGATTATTTTTTCTGATTTTTTTTTGTGTGTCAAATTTGATTGCATGGTTCTTGATGGTGAACTTTGCAGATGACAAAGCCTCATTACAACGTCATGTAAAATAAACATACTTAGACTCTCTCTATTTGCACACATACATGGCTTCAGTTCCCAGTGGGGTGCCACTTCCAGACTGTTATCTTCCAAGCATGGGCTGTTGAATTGACACCATCAGACATTGCACGTGCTCATGGTGACTTGGTGAGACAGCGATTACCAATAACATCATAATCTACCATTGCAACGTTAGGTGTTTAATTTCTTTAGAAGGGAGGCATTCTTACTGGACTATTAAGGATCAATACTTCCACACCTCTGCAGTGCCTCCCACACGGCCCACCACACATTACAATGAGTCCTCCACCTCACCCAGCCTCAGCAGCAGAGATGCAGAAGGGCCCAAACCTTGCTTTCTATTTTCCTGCCAATTCATTTTCATAAGAAAAGTGAACATAGTCCCTTATCTGTTATTAGTCTTTTAATCACAGCAAGGCTTCTACAATGTCTCAAAGGAAATCAGAACTCCCCCTCAAAAAACAAAATTCTGGATGAAAGAAGATTGTTGAATGAAAAGAGAACAGATGACTACTTGTTTGCCAAGGGAATAGTAAGACATGCTGTTTCATTTGGAGGGAATCTGTGCAAGTTTTCAAAGACTCTCATATGAAAAGACCTTATATATATATAAAAAATGCTGCCACATTGGATGCATATGAAAGATTATGCTTTGTAAAGACAAAATGGCAGAAATGAAAAAAAGTCTTTCTTCTCAACAACTTTTTTTTTTAAGTGACAACTCTGATGGATTTCACTGCAAAAGCTGGTTATGTGGTAGCATATTTAAGAGAAAAATAAATAAATAAACCAGTTGCTGATGGTGAATTTATTAAGCAATGTATAGAAAGCATGACTGATATAACTGATCCTGAAAAAAAGGGGTATATTTCTAAAATCAGTTTGTCTCACTAGACTACATACAGGCAAATTAAAGATATTGGAAAGTTTATCTAAAGAAGTTTAGAGAGAAAAGCTGCTAATTTTTAATTTTATATGTTGGTGATGGATGACAGCATTGATGCTATAAATACAGCTCAAGTTGCTATTTTTATGAGAGGTGTGGATGAAAAATGCTACATCAGGGTGGTGCCTGTGGCTCAAAGGAGCAGGGCACCAGCCCCATACGCTGGAGGTGGTGGGTTCAAACCCAGTCCCAGCCAAAAATTATAAAAAAAAAAAAATACTGTATCATCAAAGAAATGGCTTTTTAAGTGTCATTAAGAGACACAATTAAATCAAGAGATTTATATGAAGCAGTAACAAATATTTTGAAGTGATTTTCCTTGCCCATTGTCAACATACCTAGTATAGTTACTGATGGAGCCCAAACAATAGCAGGTAAAAGAGATAGACTTATAAAATTAACAGACAACGATGCAATTGCTGCCCCCAAACTTCTGATTGATGAAGGATCATTGCACAATACATCAAGAAAATGTATGTGTACAGAAGCTTTAAAAGTGGGTAACATCATGCAAATAGTCATCGGGACTGTGAATGTCATTAGGACCAAGCAATGGCATCATCACCAATTCTAGAAACTCTTTAAAAGCCTTCACACTGACTATGCCACATCACTTACTTTTTGGAAGTTAGATGGTTAAGTTGAGGCCAACTGCTGTAAACATTTTATGATTTGAGACATGTTATTAAGTCGTTTGTGGTATCAAAAACCAAATTTCTGCCAGACCTTGATGATGAAAACTGGTTTACAGATGCAGCACTTTTAATGGATTTAACTGCTTATTTAAATGAGTTGAACAGGCATCCTCAAGGTGAAAACCAACTTATCAATACAATGTTTCATGTTTCAAACCATAAGAATGTTCCAAGTAAAAATGAAATTACAACAAACTCAAATTAAGGCAAACAATTTTATGCATTTCAACACTTTGGCCAAACACAGTCCTATGAACAGGGAAAAATATACAGCCTTGCTTTTATTTGATTTAAGAATTTGAAAACAAATTTCAAGATTTCTGGAGAAACAATCAATATTCTGGTGCATTTGTGACTCCATTGTCAGTCTACATAAACACTTTACCTGCCAATTTTCAAATGGAATGAATAGGGCTGAAAGCTGACTTTCAACTTAAAGAAAAATTTGATCAAGTCTTTTTATTGGACTTTTATAAGCCTTCTCTTCCCTTTCTTTACACTTCCATCTTATTCATGTCATCACTTTTTGGCAGCACCTACATTTGTGAGCAACTATTTCCAAGAATGAAGCACAGTAAGGGTAAAATTAGAACCGGAATATCTGATGAGCTCCTTGAGAAGTCACTGAGAATTGGAGCTCCTTCCACTGAGTCAGATACTGATGGATTAGTTTCTCAAATACAATGCCAAATACCCCACTATTTTTACGTTGCCCACTTTTCTTTTGCCTTATATTAAGAAAGTCAAGAAGACTATTTATTACTGAGATATGTATATTTTCTATATTAGTGATGGCGAACTTGGGATCTGCACAACTTTTTTTTTTAATTGAATGGTAACTGTGTACATTAATGCACTTCTGGGGGACAGTGTGGTGTTTTCTTTCACACACAATCCGAAACACTTCCATCAAACTGGTCAACATAGCCTTCATGTCATTTTCTTAGTTATTGTGTTAAAACATTCATATTCTACTCATAGAAAGATTCACTTGTACCTTTGTGCACAACTATTTTTAAAAGACTTTCTGAACAGGCCACTGCATAATTAGGATCATTATGTTAGGACTTTTTTGCTTGTCTGTAGATAGTAAAAAATTATTGCATGGATTTTTTTTTTTTTTTTTTGCTTATCATCTTTCATTAGTTTTTGTGTATTTTTTTTTTTTTTTTAGTTGCAGCCATCATTGTTGTATGGTGGGCCAGGGCTGGGGATTTGAACCCGCCACCTTAGGTGTACGTGGCTGGTGCCTTAGCTGATTGAGCCACAGGCGCCAAGCCAGTTTTTGTGTATTTAACGTGCACCCCAGACAATTCTTCCAGAAAAACCAAAAGGTTGGACGCGTCTGTACTAGGGTGTCACTTAGATTCCTTACCATGTTGGGAGGCCTTTGCTGTCTCATATCGCATAGCTCCGCCAGCAGTCTTAGTGAGCAGCATCTATCATCTGGGTGGAATAGACAGAAGCTCACAGAAGAATCTGGATTCTGCCAACAAAGTCCTAAGTGAGACGCTAGCCAGTGGAAAGAACCAACTAAACTGAATCTCATAAGGGTGACGAGGCCAGGAACTGAGCTGTGACCTAACAGATGTCCTCATTGTATATTGTGAATTATGGCAGAAGATTCCCAGCTGTGAATTCTTTCCTTAACCATGGACTTTATTACACAGCCCAGCACAGTTAGGGGTGGGAGCAGACATGGAATGACTCTGGTACATGGCGGTGAAAAACTGGGCTCTGATGTCAGGTAGAGCTGACTTTGAATCCCATTTTCCCTATTTAGTGGCTCTTTCTCTTGGGAAAGCTACTTAATCTCAACCCACTTCTGTTATTGAATTGCTATTCTTAACCTTTAACTACTTTGTAGAGCTGCCGAGAGAACATGATCATACACTTAAAATTCTTCCCAGTCCTCAACAAGTGGTTGTGAGCATAAAGTTATTATTAGCAATCCAAATTTACTTAGACACTTCAGGAACAAACCCCAGAACTCATGCCTTTTACTGTTTCCAAACTTTTGATTCAATTCTCTCCTTTGTACAATAAATAAACAAGAGATAAACGTCATTACTTGCAAAGCAGGCAATGATCAGTTTTACAATCTTGAAAATGCTTTCTAATTTACCATTTCCCACTTGGGCTGAGAATGTGTTAACTTGATGAAAGAACAGGTAAAACAATTTCTTTGCTACTGAGACAACAGCAGCTATAATACAATGATGTCCTTTAGCACAGCTTGAAATCTCTTTAAAAACTTTAAAATAGGCCAGGCACCCTACAGATATATGAAAAAATGCTCGCCATCCTTAATCATCAGAGAAATGCAAATCAAAACTACTTTGACTCAGGAATGGAAGAAAAAGTATCCAATGTACACAGCCCTTTTATGAAACTAATCTATAGCTCTCAAGCAAAAGATACGACTTAATTCTAGCCCAAAAATATGGGGAGGGGGTGGGGAAGGGGAGGGGAGAAGGGTGGATGGGTGGTGGGAGGGTGATGGGAAAGACTACCTATATATCTGTCTAACAAGGGTACAAGAGATTTTACTTTTTTATATCTGGTTAGGTTAGCCAAAGGTTTATCTATTTTATTGACCTTTTCAAAAAACTGACTTTTTGATTTATTGATCCATTGTATAATTCTTTTTATTTTCAAATTATTTTAATTCTGCTTTAATTTTGGTTTTTTCTTTTCCTCTTCTGGGTTTGGGGTTCGCATGTTCTTTCTTTTCCAGTTGCTTGAAATGTTCCATTAAGTTGTTGATTTCCTCTCTTTCCGTTCCCTTGGGGAAGGCTTGCAAAGCTATAAATTTCCCTCTTAGGACTACCTTTGCATTATCCCACACGTTCTGGTAGTTTGTGTCTTCATTATCGTTTTGTTCCAAAAATTTGGTAATTTCTTTCTTAATCTCATCTATGACCCAGCTATCCTGTAGCATAAGATTATTTAGTTTCCTTGTCTTTGTGTGAATTTGAAGATTCCTGTTGTTACTGCATTCAACTTTTATTCCATGGTGGTCCAAGGAATAGTTTCTATTTTTTTAAAATTTGTTGAGGTTAGCCTTGTGACCTAAGATGTGATCAGTTTTGGAGGGTGTTCCATGGGCTGACAGGAAGAATCTGTATCCAGTTTTATTAGGATGAAATGTTCTATAGATGTTTGTTAAATCCATTTGTTGAATGGTTAATTTTAAATCTACAATTTATTTGCTTAGTTTTATTGGAGGATTTTTCTAACACAGCCAAAGGGGTGTTAAAATCTCCAACTATTATAGTTCTGGAGTAAATCAAGTTGTTCATGCCAGTAAGAGTCTCTCATAAATTGAGGCACATTTTGATTGGGTGCAGAAATATTAATAATTGAAATCTCATCATGTTGAGTGTTTCCCTTAACAAATACGAAGTAACCATCCTTATCTTTTCTTACTTTTGTTGGTTTTAAGCCTATTGTATCTGCAAATAAAATTGCAACACCTGCTTTATTCTGATTCCTTTTCCCCTGAACTATAGATGACCATCCTTTCACCCTGAGTCTGCATTTATCTTTTAAGGTAAGATGAGATTCTTGTATTCAGCAGATATCTGGCCTGAGTTTTTGTATCCAGTCAGCCAACTTATGCTTCTTTAGAGGGCAATTTAAGCCATTCACATTAATTGAGAGTAGTGATAAGCCTGGTAGTATTTTGTGTGTTGAAGTTTTCAAAAGTCCAGTGGACATTTTTAATCCTTTTGCCACCATGGAAATTTGGATTTGATCAAAAATTTTTGAGTGAGTTTACTTTGATGGTAAAGCATTGTGATTATCATTGTGGAGGAGGGGTATGAGAATATACTGGAGAGCTGCTTTAATTATGGCAAAATTCTTCAGCATGTGAATGTCATTAAAATATTTAATTTCTCCATCATAAATGAAACTCAGTTTAGCTGAATACTGGATCCTGGGTTGAAAATTATTTGGTTTTAGGAGGTTGAAGGTAGATGACCATCCTCTTCTGGCTTGAAAAGATTCAGCAGAGAGATCTGCAGTCATTCTAATATTCTTCCCCTTGTAGGTTATGGTTGTCTTATGTTTGGCTGCTTGCAGAATTTTCTTCTGCATATCAACTTTGGCAAAGTTAATTATAATATGTCTTGGCGATGCTTTATTTGGGTTGAGTCGTGCTGGGGTTCTGAAACTGTTTCCTATCTGAATTTCAGAATCTCTTGTGATGTGTGGGATGTTCTCCTCGTTTATCTCTTGGAGTAGAGCATCTGGGCCTTTTGAAACAACCTCATCACCTTCAGGAATTCCTATAAGGCGAATATTAGTTTTCTTGGAATTTTCCCAGAGCTCTCTGAGAGAATGATCCATTTTTGCTCTCCTCTTCCTCTTTGAGCATTTGGGAGTGTTCAAAAGCTCTGTCTTTGATGTCAGAAATCCTTTCTTCTTCCTGTTCCATTCTGTTAATGAGGGATTCTACTGTATTTCTCATATGGAGACCTGCAACAACTTTTCTCAATGTGTCAAAATCTTTGGTTACTTTGTCTTTGCATTCATTGAATTCTAGAGACAATTTTTGAATTATTTCTTGAATTTCTAATTCCAACTTTATTTCCATTCTGTTAATCTTATTTGCCATCCAAATTCTAAACTCTATTTCAGACATTTGTTTATGAATGGGATCCTTTGGTGTGGCTGCTGCTTTGTCGCTCCTTCGGGAGAGTTGATCTCCTCTGATTATTCATGTTGCCAAAGTTTTTCTGTTGATTCTGCCCCATGTTTGTTTTTCACCATTGGGCTAGATGAACAGGTAAGATGAAATTGGATTGGGAGCTTCTGGGGTTGTGGTTAACCTGCCCTTTTCCAAAGAGCTGGGATTGTAGGTTTTTCCCTATAGCTTTTCAAAGGACCCATACAGTACTACAGCCTGAGACTCTTGAGACCTGCTTGTTGTGGTGGGTCTAGGTGCCTCTGTCTTATATTCTGCTGATCTCTGTTCAATCCTAGTGAATCAGTGACTCTGGGTTGAAGTCTCAACTTTGGAGAAATAAAAGCAACTAAGGTATCCCGCCCCTGACAGGCACCAACTGGAAGAGAAAAATCAAATCTTCCCACTACAACAGAACCAGGGTACCACCCTAGAGTGTCCTGGGGTGATTTGTCTGGTTCAAGAGTTTCAAACCAATTGTCCCAGTCAGCACCCACTCTCTAGTGGGAGATTTCAAACGTTCTCTAACAACTAGATAGCAGGGGTCTACTGGAAGCTCAAATGTGGCTCACTCTGATGGTCTGTTGAGTCAGAAAGGCCTGTGCGATAGAAAGTTTGGACCAAGGGGGCTGATGCCTCTTTCCTAACATTGCACCTCCTTCCCCATTGATTTCTGGTAACCCCACTGCCAGTCTTTGTTAATCCAGTCTCTGTGGCTGAGTTTTGTCCAATAAGGAAATGTGCCAGGACTTTGTGCCTGCAAGAGTCAAAATAAAGTCAATGCCTCCTTAGCCTTGCCACAACCCTCTGCCACCAGCCGGCAGGGGGACCTGAAGCTTGCTACCTCAGGTACTCAATGGTAACTAGGGAGTGTTCCACCTGAGCTCAATCTAAACCTGAGGATATCCAGACAGCAAATGTATTTCTCCCTCAGCCACCGCACCTTGCCCCCACTACTCTGCAGCTCTGGTATCCCTATACGACAAGGTCTGGCTCCCTCTGGCAGTCCACAGAGTTGGGGAGGTGACTCTCCAAAATTAGACCCCAGGAGGATTGCTCTATTAATGCTGATGCTGGATGGGAAGTGTCTCCACTTGGGTTTGTGCACCTCAGCAGTTCCCAAGTTTCCACCCATCATGCAGAGACCCAAGCCTATGCCTGCTGCCAAATTGCACTTTGTCAGAGCCAGGCCAGACACCTTCCCATCTGTGCCTTTCTTCATTGTTACTGGAATCACAGATACAGTGTAGTTGTGCTTCTGCTATTCATGCAATATTCAGCCTAGTCTGTGCAGGGGTTGGATTTCCAGACTGCCAGGCAAGAGGGGCAGGGTGGACTGGAAGTTCAAGGTGGCAGGGAAAATATCTGTTCAAACTTCCTGCCAGACAAGAGAATTCCCAGGCTCACAGCAGGGACTCTCTGGAGGAGTCCCAACTTCCAGCAAGTCACTCCGGTGGGGTGAGAGGAGAGAACCTCAGTTCACTGTTCACTAGTAGAGCTCCCACAGTAAGCAAGTAACTCTCTTGGGGGAGGGGATGGACACACATCCTCTTTGGGATGAGTTCTGTACCCGATATTTGTTTCTTTGGAGTTGCAGCTTGCCTCAGCAGAGAAGACGTGCAATTATCTATCTCTTCTCTCAGCTCAGCTCCCACCCTTCAGATTTGTTGGTTTTTTTCTGGCCGTTATCTCTCCCTCTGGACTGGATCTTCTGTTGAAAGCTAACTCCTGTCAGCCATCATTCCCTTCTTCCCCTTATTCTTGCTGATTGTAAAAATTGGAGTTAGGGAAAATAGCCAACCTGAGGATTTAGACACATTGAAACAAAATTATCAAATAACCAAACAAAAAACCAACCAAGGGTGGCACCTGTGGTTCAAAGGAGTGGGGCACTGGCCCCAGATGCCAGAGGTGGCAGGTCCAAACCTGTCCCTGGCCAAAAATTGCAAAAAAAAAAAAAAAGCAACCAGATGCACAATCACACAGATGCACAAAAAGACAGTCAGAAACGAACAAATAAACAGACAAAAAAAAATCCAGAAAAGAAGAAAAACTCAAATAGCCTGATGTAAGCACTCTCAGCAACCATAAGAAGGGAAGAAGGGAAAAAAAATAGTATTAATAATAATTTTTTTTAAAAAATTAACACTAACTCCTAGAAGAAAGAAAAGGAAAAAACACAAAAGAGCAAAAATAACGATCAAAGAAAAAAGGCACCACCAACAAAAATATTATTCATAAATATATGTATAAGAAAACATAAGTATATATATATATATATATATATATGCCTTAGGTATCAAGTTTAGTAGGAATATATTTATGTTGTAATATATGTTCTGGACACCAGGTGGCGCCATGAGTGTTTCCCAGGCTTATACCTGATTCCAGGCTTACACTGTTTCTGGTTGTTGCCTGGCTACCCGCTTGGCGCTTAGACCCTGCAGAACTGTTGATTCCACTGATCTCAAAAAAATCTTCACAGGCAGGTTTCACAAATTCTCCCTGCAACAGTTTCCGTGAAATGTGGGATATCCTGGGTCTGCTTTTGGTGCAGGATGGCTGCCTAAAGGTGAGATTCAAATCGCTGCACCTGGCCTGAGTGGAAAGGTGCCTGTGGCAGTCCCCATTTCCCAAATTTCAATACCTGTTTGCTTCCTATCTGGTATCTTTCCCATCTGAGTATCTCTCCCACTGCCTAGCCCCGGTGATGCAGCTCCAGATGGCACACCTATCTGGCTGCCAAATTCTGCTCAGTAGTCCACACTTCACCAATCTTTCCACACAACACCTAGTTTCCCCACAAACTGGGACTTGTAGGGGGGCTGGCTGCTGCCACTGCCACCACCACTGCCACCGGCCACTTCAGCAGCAGCACAGAAATTTTCCTGGCAGTCTCTGCTGGTCTGGATTACACTCCAAGTCCATCAATCTGCCACTTTGCTGCACACCTCGAACTGCCTGTCCACACCAACATTCAATGCCAGGAATGATCTAGCCCACTCACTCTCACCTGTTTCTGGAGAGCTGAGCTAAACATCTATCCCAACCGCCATCATCAGAAGCTGTATTTTTTTATATGTTAATGTCTTTAT
This sequence comes from Galagoides demidoff, assembly GCA_963574575.1. NCBI lineage: Eukaryota > Metazoa > Chordata > Mammalia > Primates > Galagidae > Galagoides > Galagoides demidoff. Next base: position 54,024 of record CAUYQV010078651.1, read on the forward strand.
CGAATGTTTAATTCATTTCCTGAATTGATTTTCTGGTTCTTTCGAGTTTGTTTTCCATTTTCTCTTGAATTTCATTCAACTTCCTTGCAATTCACATTTAGATTTCTTTATTTGTCTTTTTCCTATTTTTGTTTTGGTAGTACCCACTGCTAGAGAGCTAGTGTTACCCTTTGAGTGTGTCCTTCTGCTTTGATTTTTCATACTTCCAGAGTTCTTTGGCAGAATCCTTCTTATCTGGAGCAGCTGTCACTTCTTAATTTTGGATTTTCCTTTGTTTATAGATAGGACACTTCCTCCTTTCCCTCATAAGTGTCTGTAGCATATGTTGGGTAAGAACTTTTGGCTTTGCCTTTGGTTGCTTTGATACTTCTAGATGGATGCCTTGGTCAGAGATAACCGTAGTGTTACGCTTTTCATCATTTCCTACTTGTTAGTAGGCTGTAGCAGCGATGAACTATGTGGGCAGATTCTCTATCTCTCTTTAATGAGGGAGGATAGAGGATGGAGGTCTTTGAAATCTTTTTACTTTTCCAGTCTTGTGGTCTTCTCAACACTATGAATTATATTGTCATACTGAGTTTAATCTCTGAGATAGTAGGTGATTCTTGTGTGTAAGATTTAATGGCACGCTGTATGATTGTGTCATTAAAAGTTCTAAAAGGCTGTGCAAATTGACCTTCCTGTTAGTAGGTGGTGTTTGCTGGAATGAGCAAGTTACAGTATTGTTTGTGGGAACAATACCTGACTCTAGGCCCTCAGGAGAAGCATTCAAATGCTTCAGGAACTCACAGATGATTCATTATTCACTACAGCATAGGTGTGTGGAGAATGAGGCTGGATAGGGCTGGACTGAGTGAGCTTGCCCTTGGGATCCACAAAAGATGATAATGTAGCCATTTGGAAGTGGTCAAAGGTTTGTTATAGGCTTCTGGGAAAAGCTGCCAGGAAGCTGCTGAAATGGCCCTAGTCAGCCAAAAAGTCTGTTTTTGGAGGTGAGGACATCTGAGATTCAAGATCTGGCTATCCAGATTTCACTTTTTTCTCTTGTCCTGTTTCTTCAGTCTCCTCCTGGAATTTGCCAGCAGTCCAATCAAGAACTCAAGCTAGCTGAGCTACTCTAGGATGGTGCTGTAGGCTGGGAGGCTTCTTGTCCACATTCTTTCCCTGGGCTGAAAGAACAGACTTCTTCTGGGTGGAGGGGTGCTCCATGAATGGAAAGCTGCTAGGACACATGCTACCATCTTTTTTCAATTCTGCCCACATAGGCACTCTTGCCTCCTGAGATTAATTTACAAATCTCCCTTCCATGTCCCTGAGAAACATATTCATGTACTAGGGTTACAGTATTTGTCCTATGGGTCTGTTACCCAATCCCTGAAGATCAATGTCTGACTGTGCCAGAGAGAAGCATGCTTGTCCCAAATTGCCCATAGGGTGCTGAAACAGGTTTGATGTCCTTTTATTTTTCTTTTGCAGTTTTTGGCCAGGGCTGGGTTTAAACTCACCACCTCTGGCATATGGGCATATGGGGCTGGCACCCTACTCCTTTGAGCTACAGGTGCTGCCTGTTTGATGTCCCTTTGATATGATGTGTGGCCAGCTCTTATGGACCAGCCAGGTGAGTAGCACCATGGAGGGCCAGTAAGCAGGGAGCTCATAGTTCAGGTACCCCTTAGTCCACTTCATGTCTTTAAGAGGAAAGGTTTTAGCCCTATTCTCTGTGGAATCCTCATTGCAGTGGATATACCAACAGAAAGTAAGCAACCATTTCTGAGACCCCAGCTCATTCATCACTCAGCAGCTGCAAGTACTGGACGAAAAGACTAAGTGGAGGGAAGCTAGCACTCTAGTCATCTCTCTCCTTCTCAGTGGAAGTCTCCCCACATGGTATGTCCAGGCTCTGGAATTATGCAGATCGCCTGGGACCTACAAGTCCCCTGTGGTTCCCAAAGTCTGGACCAGAGTTGGGACATGTTTGTGTGGGAATGAGTGAGAAAAAAACTGAGGTTGAAGCCCTCTGCAGAGGACAAAGTTTCACAATGTGTGAGGAAGTAATATGATACCTGTTGTCTTGGCTTGGGTCTGTGGTGATGGGTAGTACACCAGCGGAGCTTGCAGGCTGGTGCTTTGTCCTTGAGAAGCTCCCAGTTCACTGGTAAGAGCAGCTTTGGGGCTTGGGAGAGTAGAAAGGCTTTCCAGCACCTCAGAAGCCTACTGACTGCTAGAGCTGTGAGGGAGAAATGAATCATTCTGCTTACCCTTTTAGCTGGACTCCAAGCCTCTTGGAGCTTGATCTCTTTTAATACCTTGCTCCTTCTTGTTCTGGTTCACATCTTCTTTCCATGGAATTTCTGGTAGATTGTGGCACTTTTCCCTCAGAATTATACCAGTCTATGTTTATTTGTTTCCTTTCATCTAAAACTTTTCCTTCTTTCTGAGACAATCTAGCAGTAGGTGTCTCTGGTGAACGATCTTGTTCATCCCTTCTGCATATTAATTCTTGACCATGACATATATGCCTGGTAATAGAGATTTATAGGCATGTCCTAATATCATGAAGATTGTGGTTCTGGTCATTTTTTTTTGTTTGTTTCTTTTATTAAATTTTTGTGGTAGTATCTTAGACTAATGCCAGTAGTTATGGTGGATGTTTATAAGCTAGCAACTATTCATGAGACATCTGGATTTCCACAGACCATAGAGTTGAGAAGTTAAAAGCATAGACTTTGGATTCAGACTGCATAGGTTCAAATTTAATAGAGTATTTCAATCCCGTATTCAATGGTAGTTATCTTGAATATATTACTTAACTTCTCTCTCAGAGACTCTGTCAAATTAAAAAAAAAAAAACACCAACCTTACAGATTTCTTTTATAGATTACGGGACAAAGTAGTAGGCTTCACACAGTACTCAGCACACAGTAGGTACTTGATAAATGTAAAACTAACATCATTACGTTGCTGATGATGTTTAACTTTAACAAAAAGGACATGTTTATAAGATGTATTGTTTATCATTTAGTATGCCTGGCAGAGACTGCTACCAAGCTATCTGAGAAAGGTAGTTGCCCTTTTCTTTTGATAAATTTTAGGAGTCTTTAGTTTTTAGAACCTAGAGTTTGGAAGGATGAGGGAAAGAAGAGGGACAGAGAATTTTTCTTTCTTTTTCTTTTTTTTTTCTTTTTGAGACAGAATCTCAATCTGTCACCTCCGCATAGAGTGCTATGACATCATAGCTCACAGCAACCTCAAACTCTTGGGCTTGAACATCTTCTTGCTTCAGTCTCCCAAGTAGCAGGGACTACAGGCATCCACCATGAAGCCTGGCTAGTTTTTCTAATTTTAGTAGAGATGGGGTCTCACTCTTACTCAGGCTGGTCTCAAACTCCTGAGCTCAGGCAGTCTACTGACCTTGGGCTCCCAGAGTGCTACGATTATAGGCATAATCCTCCATGTGTGGCCTAGAGAATTTTTCTTTTTGACACTTGGGCTTGCTAGGTAGTTGAATATCTCTGAAAACTAATATGAAACTTGCCTCAGTTGACAAAAATAGAATGTAAGGGAGAGAAAGGGAAACAGTGTGAAGCTATAGTTCACTGTTTCTCAGGCATGATTTATAGATTGCCAACCACCCAGGGTTGCAGATTCTTATGCCCAGGTCTAGATTTTCTGATGTATACTCCTGGCAACACTAACGTTTTACAAAACTCCTGACATGGTGAGATCAATTTGATTTGGTTTCTTATTCAAATTTTGCCACTTACTAATTGTACCCATAGCTCCTGTCCTTCTCATGTGTCACTGCCAACTGTGCTCTTACATTCCATTATCCTTTCTTTTCTCCTTTTTATTATATAATTCACACCACTGTACATAGTTCATTACATAGTTGTATAATTAGCTAATTGGCACTGGAGTGTTTTCAGTTAATATCCTCTACTGAACTTGTACTGACAACTGAAAATTCTCAAAACATTTATTTTACTTTATTTCTTATCCTCAATCTCTGGTCTTGACATGACTGCCAGTTAGACTTTCCAGTTTCTGCCATTTTCTGTGTGGTCTGAGTTACTACCCAGACCAATGAGATGATCAGGGTTGTTTACTTTGTTATTAGTTTACCCAGTGTAGAGCCTTGATGGCAAAGTTAAATAAAGGGCACAAACTGACATGCAAAACTTCAGTGTGTAAAGACTAGAGTTAGCATAACATATATACCACACATTTTTGAAACAGCAAAATGGAAATTTTTCATCCTAAAATTATTACATGCATAGAAACATGAGCTCTTATTCCAGGACAATGGATAGAATGAAAATATATGATTGAGTCCCCCACAATGTTCTCCTGACTTAATACCCCTTTACTTCTACCTATGAAGAATCTTAAAGGATGTGGTATACCATAGAAAACTGAATACAGTGATGGTATTTCAGGAAAAAATTGAAATGCCGTGCATATTTATACAAGCAGATGCTTTAGTGAATATTGCTGAAGCAATAGTTTGCCATAATCAGAAGTGTCTGTATGCAGTGGTAACCACTTTGAGCACCTCTTGTAATTGCAGAAGTCAAACGTGACTTATATTCACCTTTTGTCAGTATATATTGAATAATACAATTTTCATACAGTTTTTTTTTCCTTTCTTAAAATGTGTATACAGATTTTGACACTGTCCCTATAGCTAAGGATTTGGAGCTGAGGATCTGAGGAGACCAAGCCATGTCCTTTTTTTGTTGTTGTTGTTAGAAGAGGAACAATTTTTTTTCCCCGAAAACTTTAGGGATTCATTAAAGGTACAAGATATGTTACACACTGAGACCCCACCCCATCCCTCCTTCTCTGCTCTCCCCTTTCCCCACCACCGACCGTGTTGTTCATTGTCATTACTTGTCATCAAATCAAGATTGAATACATAGGATTCATGCTTCTCCATTCTTGTGATGCTTTACTAAGAATAATGTGTTCCACTTCCATCCAGGTTAATACAAATGCTGTAAGTCTCGATTTTTTTAATGGCTGAATAATAGTCCATGGTATACATGTACCACAGCTTGTTAATCCATTACTGGGTTGGGGGGCATTTAGGTTTTTTCCACATTTTAGCGATTGTAAATTGAGCTGTGATAAATGGTCTAGTACAAGTGTCCTTAAGATAAAAGGTTTTTTTTTTTTCCTTCTGGATAGATGCCCAATAATGGGATTGCAGGATCAAATGGGAGGTCTAGCTTGAATTCTTTGAGGTTTCTCCATAGTTCCTTCCAAAAAGGTTGTATTAGTTTACAGTCCCACCAGCAGTGTAAAAGTGCTCCTTTCTCTCCGCATCTGCGCCAGTGTGTGCAGTTTTGAGATTTTTGTCATGTGGGCCATTGTCACTGGGGTTAGATGATATCTCAGGGTGGTTTTGATTTTCATTTCTATAATAATTAAGGATGATGAGCATTTTTTCATGTGTTTGCTGGCCATTCGTCTGTCTTCTTTAGAGAATGTTCTATTCTTCTCTCTTCCCCATTGATATATGGGATTATTGGCTTTTTTCATGTGGATTAAGTTCTCTATAGATCTTAGTTACTAAGCTTTTGTCTGATTCAAAATATGAAAATATCCTTCCCCAGTGCATAGGGTGTCTATTTACTTTGGTTGTGGTCTTCTTAGCTATATAGAAGCTTTTCAGTTTAATTAAGTCCCATTTGTTTATTTTGGTTGTTATTGCAATTGCCATGGCAGTCATGTTCATAAAGTCTTTCCTCAGGCCAATATTTTCCAGTGTTTTACTGATGCTTTTTTTGAGGATTTTTATGATTTCATGCCTTAAATTTAAGTCCTTTATCCATCTTGAATCAATTTTTGTGAGTGGAGAGAGGTGCGGATCCATTTTGAGTTTTTTGCATGTGGATATCCAGTTCTCCCAGCACCATTTATTGAATAGGGAGTCTTTCCCCCAGTGTATGTTCTTGTTTGGTTTATTGAAGTTTAGGTGGCTGTAAATTGTTGGTTTCATTTCCTGGTTTTCTATTTGATTCCAAATGTCTATGTCTCTATTTTTGTGTCAGTCCCATGCTATCTTGACCACTACGACCTTGTAGTACAGCCTAAAATCTGGTGTGCTGATGCCCCCAGCTTTATTTTTATTGCTAAGAACTGCCTTAGCTATACGGTTTTTTTTCTGGTTCCATACAAAATGCAGAATCCTTTTTTCCAACTCTTGAAAGTACAATGTTGATACTTTAATAGGGATGATGTTGAATCGGTTTATTGCTTTGGGAAGTATAGACATTTTAACAATGTTGATTCTTCCCAGCCAAATTGAAGAGCAGGAGTATGTTCTTCAATTTGCTAATATCCTCTGCTATTTCCTTTCTTAGGGTTTCATAATTTTCTTTATAGAGATTCTTCACCTCTTTGTTAGGTATATTTCTAGGTATTTCATTGTATTTGAAACTATGGTGAAGGGACCAAGCCATGTCCTTTTTAAAGGGCTGAAAATTATATCATTTGGAGAATGAATACTGACTTTGTAAAATAAGTAGCAGTGTTTGGGAATAGACTTTGTCCAGGGAACTAATCATGATATAATGCATAGGATTCTAGGAGTAAAGGAAAGAAACTGATCTGAAATCTAGTAAGTTTTGTGGGGTGTATATATATGCATGTGTGTGTTTGAGGGATGGAGGGAAAGGGGGAGAGAGAGAGAGAGAGAACATGAAGGAATGACAGTGCACAAAGGCTTCAAAGTAACAGGAAACCTCCAATCAGAAAGCAGACAGTCTGGAGACTTGGGACCATGGAATTTAGGTAGACTCAAATGTGGGGTATGGTAGTGAAAGAAAAGTCAAATAAGTAATTTTGTTGAATTAAATCCTCACTTGAATACATATATTCATTGTAGAGACAGAGTTTCACTTTATCACCCTCGGTGGAGTGCCGTGGCATCACAGCTCACAGTAACCTCCAATTCCTGGGCTTAGGCGATTCTCCTGCTTCAGCCTCCCAAGTATCTGGGACTACAGGTGCCTACCACAACACCCAGCTATTTTTTTGTTGCAATTTGGTTGGGGCCAGGTTTGAACCTGCCACCCTCAGTATATGGGGCCCATGCCCTACTCACTGAGCCACAAGTGCCACCCTACTTGAATATTTTGCAAATGTATTTTGCTTATATTCTTATATATTCATGTTAATATTCATAATTATCTATGGGAGTAAGTACCCATGTCTCTCTTTTGGATATTAGGAAATGGAGGCCTTGAAAATTTAAGTGACATGTTTATGTCCACATGTCTAATAGTTGAAATAGAACAATTATGAACCAAGCTTTTTGACTCAAGTTCAGTATTATTACCAGTACATTGATATTGCCTCCTTTATCAATGGAAATAATAACATTAATGATAACAGCTAACATTAATTGAATATTTACTATTTGTCAGTCTTCTTTTTGGAATGCCTTTAATTTACCAAAGATGGTTTTCTGTCTTGACTTCTAAAATTTTGTATCTAACATATGTATCTCTTTCATGCAAATTCTCACATTTCTTTATGAAACATAGAACAAAAAAAATGGAAACAAAAAAAAGAAAAAGCAATAGTAGGTAATGCTTATGAATTGTGGGACTAGACAGGTCCTGTTTACTTGGGACTATGTTTATATAGTTGTCTTTACCAATCACTTGTAAGATAGGAGGTATGTAGCAGACACTACCCAATTTTACATTTAAAATATTGGTCAACAAAGCTATGCAAATGCCAATAATGCTGGACTGTCTGAACTGAACATAAACATGCACAGTGTCTTACTGTTATTTTATATTGGAGGCCAAGTTTAAAATCAAAAATGTCTAACTTGATTTAAGGAAAGGATTGTTCTTCTTGTAGTAGTTGTTATTGTTGTTTGGCTGGCCTGGGCTGGGTTTGAACCCACCAGCTGTGGTATATGTGGCTGGCACCCTAGCCTCTGAGCTATAGGTGCTGAGGAAAAGCAAAATCATATTAATCCTAAGGAAAGGATATTAATTTGTACTAGCAAAGGGTGAAAATTATTGACATCCTTCAACAAAATCTGCTTGCTGTAGCAGTAACCTCAGGTAGTTAAAACTTGATTTTGAGCAAAACTTAAACCTTTGTGCCTAAAAAAAGACTTGATTTCAAGTGGCATGAGCAGAAGATGTGAGGTCTTGTTGTTCAACAGTAATGAAAGGGAAGGAAATTTTGGTGCTAAATAAAATTTTCATAGCCAAAAACAAACCAACAAACTATACATAGTCAATAGTTCATATTCCCGTGAAAAATTTAGTTTAGCCTCCACTTTTATGAACTTTGAGATATTATGCTTATCTACAGGACATGATGTCATGCTTGTTGATCCATGCTTGTTGCCAGCTTTAAACAGTTATCTTCTCAAACTAGACAGGCAGAGAGCAAAACCAGTTGTGCATATATAGCCATTTTTTGAATTTAAATCAAGTCTTAATAGATTTTCTAGTTCTTCATGCATTAGGTACATGGTTAACAGCTTTAAGAAAGATACTTTAACAGAAGTCATTTTTAGGACTTGGAGACTAGAAGTAGGGAAGAGGAAGATGAAAATTTAGGAGGAGTCAGGGATGCTAGCAGAACATTTTTGCATACTTCACCCCTTTGCATGCCCCTTTTTTGATTTAGTTCTTCAGTCCGAAAGTCCATATACCCTGTTGTTTTTGAGTTAATTGTATTGTTATTTAGAATTCAACAAGAACAGGTTTTTATTGAAAGAAAAAAATATTGCTATTAACGGATTTTACAGTGGTGACAGTGTGTCAATAGAATACATATGGCTAGTATTCTCACAAGAGAGAATTACTAAAGTGATGCATTGTGATTTAAATAAGGTCTCTAGCCCTAAATGGGAATTTACTTAATAATATGTATCAAGTACCTATAATATATAAGGCACTCTATTCTGTATTCTGAAGAACACAAACATAAATAAGATGTGAAACCCCTTTTAGGAGATTGTAACCTAGTACGAATAACAAGACTCATATTTGAATGTGTGTATATAATTTTTCCAGAGTTATTTTCTTTCAAATAAAGGCTAAGTTTGTGAAGCTTGCTTTTATGTGATAAGAACACTGAAAAGACAGAAACACATCAACAGGTGACTGTGGGAGTAGAAAGGAAAGCAAAAAAGAAGCATATTGCATGAATTTACTGATAAGCTTATAGCTTACTGTGAATAACCATTATGTATTTATTACAAATTAACTCTTCACTTGAGGTAAATACATTTACTGAATATATCATCTTTTTGTCCTGTAATAAGGTAGGTTGTTTTTTGGTTCAGATAGTTCTGTCTGCTGTCATAGTCATGGGTTTATTTCCTCTTAAAATAGGGGACATACAGTGCTCAATCTATTTAAAACTTAACTCATCATCTTTACCCTATGCCTCTTTGTTCACCACCCTTCTCTTCTTAAAAATCCTCCCTTAGACAGATTAAATTCGCATACATATATAAGTTTTTTTCCAGTGGTTTCTTATAATTATCAGTATCATTGTTTAATTAAATGAGATAATTTGTTTTAAAAGCCTAGTCATTCATTAGCACATACTTGGTTCCTTTGAACCTGTCTCCTTTGCATCCTGGAAGTCATCTCTGATATACTGATACTCTGATAAGTAATAATACTTGTAAGTTAATGACTATCTGAAATAATTTTGCCCGTTAATTTTTTTTCCTATTTATTTTCTATTTTTCTGCATCAGATTATAAGCAGGGCCTGGGAACTTCATTGTATTTTATTGCTCCATTTTCACATACCTACAACAAGTTCCAGAAACCTCATAAGCTCTGCTTAATAAATACTTGTTTTTTTTTTCTTTCTTTCTTTCTTTTTTTTTTTATTAAATGATAACTCTGTACATTATTGCAATTCTGGGGCACAGTGTGGTGTTTTCATATACAATTTGAAATATTTTCACCAAACTGGTTAACATAGCCTTCATATCATTTTCTTAGTTATTGTGTTAAGACAATCATATTCTACTCTTAGAAAGATTCGCTTGTACCCTTGTAAGATAAACCATAGAAGTGATCCGTCCAATCACCCTCCCTTCCCCCATTCACCCCTCCTTTCTCCCTTCCCCCTTCCCATATACTTAGGCTGTTATTAGGTTATAGATTTCATATGAAAGCTATAAATTAATTTTGTGATAGGGCTGTGTACATTGGATACTTTTTCTTCCATTCTTGTGATACTTTGCTAAGAAGAACACTTTCCAGCTCCATTCATGTGAACATGAAGGACATAAAGTCTCCATCTTTTTATGGCTGCATAGTATTCCATGGTATACATATACCACAGTTTGTTGATCCATTCATGGATCGATGGGCACTTGGGCTTATTCCATGACCTGGAAATTATGAATTGGGCTACAGTAAACATTCTGATACAAATATTTTTGTTGTAATGTGATTTTTGGTCTTCTGTGTACATACCTAATAAAGGAATTACAGGATCAAATGGCAGGTCTACTTTTAGTTGTCTAAGTGTTCTCCAGACATCTTTCCAAAAGGAGCATATTAGTTTACATTCCCACCAGCAGTGTAGAAGTGTTCCCTTTTCTCCACATGCATGCCAGCATCTCTGGTTTGGGGATTTTGTAATATGGGCTAATCTTACGGGAGTGAGGTGATATCTCAAAGTAGTTTTGATTTGCATTTCTCTGATGATTAAGGATAGTGAGCATTTTTTCATATATCTGTAGGCCATGCACCAATCTTCTTTAGAGAAATTTCTCTTCAAATCCCTTGCCCACCCTGAGATGAGATCACTCATTCTCTTCTTACTAATATGTTTGAGTTCTCTATGGATTCTGGTTATTATACCTTTGTCAGAGACATAACCTGAAAAAATATTCTCCCATTCTCAGGGCTGTCTGCTTGCTTTTCTTACTGTGTTCTTGGCTGTGCAGAATCTCTTTAGTTTGATCAAGTCCCAATAGTGTATTTTTGATGTTGCTTCAATTGCCTGGGGTGTCTTCCTCATAAAATATTCACCCAGGCCGATTTCTTCAAGTGTTTTTTCTACACTTTCTTCTAGTATTTTTATGGTTTCATGTCTTAAGTTTAAAACTTTAATCCAGTGAGAATCTATCTTAGTTAATGGTGAAAGGGGTGGGTTCAGTTTCAGTTTTCTACAGGTGGCCAGCCAGTTCACCCAGCACCATTTGTTAAATAGGGAATCTTTTCCCCACTCAATGTTTTTAACTGGCTTGTCAAAGGTCAGGTACCGGTAAGTAGCTGGATTCATCTGTTGGTTCTCTATTCTGTTCCATACATCTACCTCTCTATTTTTGTGCCAGTACTATGCTGTTTTGATCACTATGGATTTATAGTATAATATGAAGTCTGGCAATGTGATTCCTCCTGTTTTGTTTTTATTTCTGAGTAATGTCTTTGCTATTCGAGGCTATTTCTGATTCCATATAAAATGAAATATTATTTTTCAAGATCTTTAAACTATGAGGGTGGAGCTTTTATTGGGATTGCATGAAAATTATATATTGCTTTGGGTAGTATGGACATTTTAACAATGTTGATTCATCCCAGCCATGAGCATGGTATGTTTTTCCATTTGTTAACATTTTCAGCTATTTCTTTTCTTAGAGTTTCAGAATTCTCTTAATTTTTTAATTTTTTAATTTTCACATCCTTTGTTAGGTAAACTCCCAAATATTTCATCTTCTTTGGCACTACTGTGAATGGGATAGAGACCTTGACTGTTTTTTCGGCTTGGCTGCTGTTGGTATATATAAAACCTACAGATTTATGAGTATTGATTTTGTAACCTGAGACGCTGCTGTATTCCTTGGTGACTTCTAAGAGTTTTGTAGTTGAATTCCTGGTGTTTTCCAGATATACAATTATATCATCTGCAGAAAGTGAAAGTTTATTTTCTTCTGACCCTATATGAATGTCCTTAATCTTAGCTTTTTCTTCCCTAATTGCAGTGACTAAAACTTTCATTACAATGTTAAAGAACAGTGGAGAAAATGGGCAACCTTGCCTGGTTCCTGATCCGAGTGGAAATGATTTCAATTTAACTCCATTCAACACAATATTGGCTGTAGTTTTACTGTTGATGGCCTCTATCAGTTTAAGAAATGTCCCTTCTATACCAATTTTCTTAAGTGTTCTGATCATGAAGGGATGCTGGATATTATCAAAAGCTTTTTCTGCATCAATTGAGAGAATCATATGGTCTTTGTTTTTTAATTTGTTTATGTGGTGAATTATGTTTATAGATTTACGTTTGTTGAACCAGCCTTGAGATCCTGGGATAAAACCCACTTGGTCATGGTGTATAATTTCTTTGATGTGTTTCTGGATTCTCTTGGTTGGGATCTTGTTGAATATTTTCGCATCAATATTCATTAGTGATATTGGTCTATAATTTTCTTTTCTTGTTGGGTCTTTTCCTGGTTTGGGGATCAAGGTGATGTTTGCTTCATAGAATGTGTTAGGTAGTATTTTGTCCTTTGCTATGTTTTCGAAAAGTTTGAGTAATATGGGTGGTAGTTCCTCTTTCAAGGTTTGGTAGAATTCTGATGTGACGCTATCTCTTCCTGGGCTTTTCTTTAGGGAGATTTTGTATAGTTGATGCTATTTCAGAACTTGATATAGGCCTGTTCTACATTTCCACTTCCTTCTGTCTACGTCTTGGGAGGTGGGGTGCTTCCAAGTATTGGTCCATTTCCTTCAGGTTGTCATATTTCTTGGAATAAAATTTCTTGTAATATTAAGGATTTTTTTTTAATTTCTGAGGGGTCTGTTGTTATTTCATCTTTATCGTTTCTAATTGATGAGATTAGAGATTTTACTCTTTTTTTCTTGGTTAGGTTGGCCAAAGGTTTATCTATTTTATTGACCTTTTCAAAGATCCATCTTTTTGATTTAGTGATCTGTTCTATAATCCTTTTATTTTCAATTTCATATAATTCTGCTCTAATTTTGGTTATTTCTTTTCTTCTGTTAGATTTGGGGTTGGAATATTCTTCCTTTTCCAGTTGCTTGAGATATCCCATTAAGTTGTTAACTTCCTCTCTTTCCGTTCTCTTGAGGAAGGATTGCAGTGCTATTAATTTCCCTCTTAGGACTACCTTTGCAGTATCCCAGATATTCTGATAACTTGTGTCTTTATTATCGTTTTGTTCTAAAAATTTGTTAATTTCCTTCTTGATCTCATCTCTGACCCATCTATCATATCTATCATTTACCATAAGGTTATTTAGCTTCCATGTTTTTCTATGAGACTGCAAATTCCTGTTGTTACTGAGTTCAACTTTTATTCCATGATGGTCCGAGAAGATGCATTGAATAATTTCTATTCTTTTAAATTTACTGAGTTTAGACTTATGACCAAAAATGTGATTGATTTTGGAATATGTTCCATGAACTGATGAGAAAAATGTTTGTTCAGTTTTTTTAGAGTGATAAGTTCTGTAGATGTCTGTTAGGTCAAAAAGTTGAATCGTTAAATTTAAATCTAAAATTTCTTTGCTCAGCTTCTTATTGGAGGATCTGTCCAACACTGCCAACAAGTGTTAAAATCTCCAGCTATGATAGAGCTGTAAGAGACCGAGTTGTTCATGCCTGTTAGAGTATCTCTTATACATTCAGGTGCATTCTGGTTGGGTGCATAGATATTGACAATTGAGATCTTGTTATATTGATTATTACCCTTAACAAATATAAAGTGGCCATTCTTGTCTGCTTACTTTTGTTGGTTTAAATCCTATCATATCTGTGAATAAAATTGCAAGACCTGCTTTTTTTTCTGCTTTACATTGACCTGGAATGTAGATGACCATCCTTTCACCCTGAGTCTATATTTGTCTTTTAAGGTAAGATGAATTTCTTGTATGCAACAAATGTCTGGTCTTAGTTTCTGTATCTAATCAGCCAATCTGTGCCTCTTTAGGGGACAATTTAAGCCATTTACATTGATTGAAATTATTGATAATCCTGGTAAAATTTTGGGCATTGAGTTGCTCGGAAGTCCAGTAGATATTTTTAATCCTTTTCCCCTTCTGGAAGCTGGAATTAGATTAAAAGTTTCTGAGTGAGTTTACTTTTGTGGTGGAGGATTGTACTGGTCATTATAGAGGATAGGTTTGAGAATTTCCTGGAGAGCTAGTTTAGTTATGGCAAATTTCTTCAACATGTGAATGTCATTAAAGTATTTAATTTTTCCATCATAAATGAAACTCAGTTTAGATTGATACAGGATCCTGGGTTGAAAGTTCTTTTGTTTTAGGAGACTAAAAGTCAATGATCATCCTCTTCTAGCCTAAAGGGTTTCAGCAGAAATTTCTGTAGTCATCCTAATATTCTTCTCCTTGTAGGTTATGGCTTTCTTACATCTGACTGCTTTCAGAATTTCTCTTCCGTCTTAACTTTAGTGAAGTTTGTTATGATGTGCCTGGGGGATGTCTTGTTTGGGTTGAGTCGTGCTGGGGTTCTGAAACTATCTGCTATCTGAATTTCAGAATCTCTTGGCATGTCTGGAAAGTTTTCTTTTATAATTTCATGAAGAAGATCCTCTGTGTTTTCTGAAGCAACTTCATCACCTTCAGGGATTCCTATAAGGCAAATATTAGTTTTCTTCAAATTATCTGAGAGCTCTCTGAGAGTGAGATCCATTTTTTCTCTCCATTTCTTTTGATCTTTGCACTCTTGGGCTTGTTCAAAAGCTTTGTCTTCAAAGTCAGAGATCCTTTCTTCTGCCTGTTCCTCTCTGTTATGGAAGGATTCCACCGTATCTTTCAGATCCTTGAGGGTTATACCTGTTGTCTCAGTGTTCCAAAATCTTTGATCATTTTATCTTTGAAATTGTTGAGTCCTTGACACATCTTTTGAATAATTTCTGGAAATTCTAGTTCTCTCATTTCTTCCATTCTGTTAATCTTATTTGCTATACAAATTCTGAACTTGATTTCTGACATCTCAACCATCTGTTTATGGATGAGGTCTTCAATTGCATCTGCCCCGTTTTTCCTTGAAGGAGTTGATCTACTGTGGTTATTCAAGTTGCCAGAGTTTTTCCACTGATTGTGCCCATGCTGAGTTTACCCTGTTTGGAGACCTTATCAGACCCATTCAGTCAGTGGCTTCTTCTGGTTGCCCAGAGAGACAGGGCGTGTCCATTGTCTTCTCCCAGTTCTCGGGCACTGGGGCAACCATGGTGCAGTGGCATGGCAGCAGCTGTGAGGGAGATTCTGTAGCTAGATCAGACCTTGTTCTGCCTGCCAGGGTGCGCGGGAGGCAAGAGACCAGCAGCGGCCGGATCAGTTCTAGGTCAGCTCCACTGGGGTGACAGGGGGCAGGGGAACTGCAGCAGTGGTGCGGGGCGCTTGCGCAGCCGGATTAGTCCTAGTTTGGGCCTGCTGGAGTTACCAGGAGGCAGGTGAATGACAGTGGCTGCGCAGAGCACTAGAGTGGCTGAATCAGTCCTATTTCAGCCCGCAGGGGCGACCAATGGAGGGCAGAGCAGGAGAATGGCGGCGGCCAGATCAATCATTCTTTGGCCCCACCGGTGCGGCCAGGGGGACAGGAAAATGGCAGCAGCATGATCAGTCCTTGTTCAGCCCCCCCTCCAGGGCCACCAGGGTGCATGGTAACGGAAGCGGCCAGATCAGTCCTAGTTTGGCTCCACTGGGGTGACTGGGGGAAAGAGGAACAGCAGCGGCTGAATCAGTCTTTGATCAGCCCCGCTGGGGCAACTGGGGATCAGGGTAATAGCAGCGGCTATGTGGGGAAGGCACACAGTGGGGTCAGTCCTAGTTTGGCCATGCTGGGGCAACCGGGGGAGAGGAAGGGCAGCAGCTGTGCAGGGAATCATGCAACTGGGTCAGTCCTAGTTTGGCCCCACTGGGGCAACCAGGGGACAGGGAAACTTCTGTGGCTAGATCAGTCCTGGTTCAGCCCCGCCAGAGCAACTGGGGGACGGGGGAACAGTAGTGGTGGTGCAGGGCACGCCTGCGACCAGAACAGTCCTAGTTCGCCCCACCAGGGCAACCGTTGTGCAGGGGAACAGCAGTAGCTGGATCAGTCCTAGTTCACCCCTGAGGGGGCAACCTCCGGGGCAGGGGAATGGGGAGCCGAGGACTCCTCTGCTGCCACGCACTGGACGTGTGTGGCACTAGTGAGCCGATCTGGTCCCCTCCTGATGCAGGAGCCCAGAGCAAGGAACTCCTTCACCGCCACCCATGGGACACATGTGACTCTAGTAAACAGTTCTGGACCCACCAGGAGTGGGAGCCTGGAGCTGTGATCTCCTATGCCACCTGTGGTGTGCTTGACTCTAGCATGCAGTTCTGGGCCTGCCCAGAGTGGGGGCCTCCTCCACCACTGCCAGTGGGGCACACGGGGTTCTAGCAAGTAGTTCTGTGCCTGCCTGGATCTGGGGGTCCCTCTACGGCCACCCACCATCCATGGGAGGTGTGCGGCTCTAGCAAGCAGTTTTGGGCCTGCCCAGAATGGAGGACTACTCTGCAGCTGCCCGCAGGACACGTGCAGCTCTAGCAAACACTTGTGGGCCCACCTGGAGTGGGGATTCCTCTGCCGTTGCCTGTGGGGCACACGTGGCTCTAGCAAGCAATTGTAGACCCACCTGGAACAGAGGGCTCCTCTGCAGCTGCCCGTGGGACATGCACGGCTCTAGCAAGCAGATCTGGGCTCGCCCATAGCAGGGGACACCTTCCCTGCTGCCTGTAGGGCTCCATGGCTCTAGCAAGCAGTTCTGGACCTGCCCACAGTGGTGGACTCCTCTGCTGGCTCCCGTGGGGCACCTGTGGCTTTAGAAAGCAGTTCTGGGCCCACCCAGAACGTAGGACACCTCCACCACCACCCACAGAACACGTGCAGAACAGCAGTTCTGGGCCTGCCCCTAGTTGGGGACTCCTCTGCCGCTTCCCCAAGGGGTGCATGTAGCAAGCAGATCTAAGCTTGCCCGGACTGGGGGACTCCTGCACTGCCCCAGGAGTGGCTCTAGCAAGCAGTTATGGGCCTGCCAGGAGCAGTGGGCTCCTCCAGTACCAACTGCATGTGCACAGATCTAGGAGTGGAGGACTCGACCGCCACTGCTGGTGGTGGGTTTTGTATCTTTTGATTATATTTTTGGGGTCACAGCTCACCTCAGCAAAGTTGTTGTGGGTTCTTCAATCTTCTCCCTTGGCTCAGCTCCAAACCATCAGCTTACTTGCCAGACTTCTGTCCTTTAAGTCTCCTTCTGGATGGGAGCCTCTGTGGGAAACTGGCTGAAGTCCGCCATCTTGGCTCTGCCCCCCAGTCCATTAAAATTTAAAGACGTG
>CAUYQV010078653.1:0-36505 GCA_963574575.1 Galagoides demidoff
TCAATTGGCTAAGGCGCCAGCCACATACACCTAAGGTGGCGGGTTCGAATCCCCAGCCCGGCCCGCCAAACAACAATGCTGGCTGCAACCAAAAAATGGCCGGGCGTTGTCGCGGGCGCCTGTAGTCTCAGCTACTTGGGAGGCAGAGGCAGGAGACTCGCTTGAGCCCAGGAGCTGGAGGTTGCTATGAGCTGTGATGCCATGGCACTCTGCCCAGGGGGACAGCTTGAGGCTCTGTCTCAAAAAAAAAAAGAAGTTGATAGAGGTAAGGTGCTTAGCCTGGTCCAAACACTAAGCATATTGCTATTGCTGCTGTTGTTCCAATGGCTATTTAGGTGCTACCCACTCCCACCCACCTGTGTCTTATCCAATCCAGCCTCTGTGGAAGTCAATACTCCTCTATGAGTTTGCAAGTTCTGCATCCCAAGTTGCTATTTCCTCTTAAGCACTCGGCCTGAGTTGCGGATACTATGAATAGGTGTGTAGTGTTGTCTAATTATGACTCAAACAGCAAAGGTTAGTAGGCGTTAAGTCAGTATGGCATTAAGGACTCAACATAATTGGGCAACTATTGAGGGCTGGGGGTATCACAAACATTACCTTATTTCTTTTTCTCAATGACCTTATGAAGGATGTATTATAATATTATTAACTATTATAATATTTAGTCTCACGGGTGAGCGTCCTGAGGATCAGGAAGGTTCAATCAATAACATGCCAGCCTGCGGTCCCTGGGGTGATAAGAACCGGGGTTGGGATTCAAGGCTACTGATTGTGAACAAAGCTGAAGCTCAATGAGCTTCCTGTTTCCTCGGGCTGTCTCTGGCCCTGCTTTTTAAATGATACATCAAACCAAAGCCGTGATAGCCATCTTGCGAAAATCTAAGTGCCTACTATCTGTCAGACCCTGGTGAGGGGCTGGTGGGGGCTCACAGAATGAGATGCTGTTGTTGCTTTTGAGGAGTCTGGAGGCCACTTGGGGGAGATAAGACATTTAGTAATAGTAGAAGCGGTAGTACAGCTGCTACCAGTATCAATAACATCAACCACAGTAGTCGGTGTGTGCTTCGTGCCAGGTGCTTTTCCCCACCAGACTGTTATTCCATAACCCTGTAAGACACGGTCTGTAGATGGGGAAACTCTGAGGTCCACAGAAGTTAAGGGGCAGAGAACTTTACACACCATGCTCGTGGAGATTCTGCTTTGGAAACAAGATAGGCTGACTCTAAGGGTGAGGCTTTCAAACCTGCTGCATGCCGGGTGCCCACATTTTCACTTTCCTTCCACATTTGGGATTCTCATGCCCATCTAGGTATATATAAATTTGTTCTAATTTGTAATTTTTACTTTTGCATAAGTATTTAAGTATTTTAAGTGCTGATTATAATGGTAGTAACGTCTAACTGGCTCGGTAGTTAACATCCGAGGGCCTGCTAAGTGCCAGGGACTGTGTTAAGTGGTTTATTTGTATAACCTCAACTCATTTTCTCACCTGCCTTATGGGTGGGTATTATTATTATTATTTTTAGACAGAGTTTCACTCTTTCACCCTGGGTAGACAGCCATGACATCATAGCTCATAGGGACCCTGAACTCCTAGGCCCAAGCAATCCTCTTGCCTCAGTTTTTCATTTTTATTTTTATGTTATTTTATTACTTTTTTGAGACAGAGTCTCAAGCTGTTGCCCTGGGTAGAGTGCCACGACATCATGGCTCTCAGCAACCTCCAACTCGGGCTCAAGTTATTCTCTTGCCTCAGTTTTTCTGTTTTTAGTAGGGGTCTCACTTTTGCTCAGGCTGGTCTTGAACCTGTGAGCTCAGGCAATCTACCCACCTCGGCTTCCCAGAGTGCTAGGATTACAGGCATGAGCCATTGCACCCAGCCTGGGTGAGTATTATTCTCATCTCTATTTTGCAGATGAGGAAACTGAAGTTTTGAGGGGGTTAAGCAACTTGCTAAGAGTCACACAATAAATGATGGAGCCCATATCGAAGTCCAGACAGTCTGTCCCCAGAGTTTGAGCTCTTAATCCAAAGCTCTTAATGAGAGAGAAGCTTTGGGCTCGGCGTCTGTGGCTCAATCGGCTAAGGCGCCAGCCACATACACCTAAGGTGGCGGGTTCGAATCCCCAGCCCGGGCCCGCCAAACAACAATGATGGCTGCAACCAAAAAATGGCCGGGCACTGTGGCGGGTGCTTGTGGTCCCAGCTACTTGGGAGGCAGAGGCAGGAGACTCGCTTGAGTCCAGGAGTTGGAGGTTGCTATGAGCTGTGATGCCATGGCACTCTACCCAGGGGGATAGCTTGAGGCTCCGTCTCAAAAAATAAAAAAAATAAAAAAATAAAAAAGAGAGAGAAGCTTTGGGAATTAAAGGGAGACATCACTTCTCTCCACCTCAGTCACACCCTCCTCCCACTCAGAGAGCTAAGAAGCAGAATTTTCCCAGAACCTTTATATGTATATGACAATATACAGAGATATTTTCCCCATGAATGTGACCATTCTGTTGTATTGTTCTGCAATTTGATCGCTCACCATTTTATGTCAGTATATGTAGATCTAATTCATTCTTTTAACTTCTACCGTGTTTCCCTGAAAATAAGACCTACCCCCAAAATAAACCCTAACAGGATTTCTATGCATTTGTTAAATATAAGCCCTACCTGGATAATAAGACCTAGTGATGGGTGTGGCTATGCAGATAGGCACATCTGGTGCACAGAGGAAGACATCCCCTGAAAATAAGCCCTAGTGTGTCTTCTTGAGAAAAAATAAATATAAGACAGTGTCTTATCTTCAGGGAAACACAGTACCTAATATTCCACACAATGGATTCACCATCATTCTCCCATGGATGGACATGTGGAATGTTTCAAATTTTTTGATATTGAACACAATGAACAATGGCTTTCCTGAATATTCTAATACAAGCTTTTTATGCACATGTGCTCAATACCTAGAAATGGAATTACTAAATGGAACAGAATGTGCCTTTAAAAGGCTTTTTTAATAGTTGTTGCCAAATTGTCCTCCAAAAAGGCTATACATTTTCCCCCAAGCATATGAGAGGATCCCCATTTCTTTATGTGCTTGCCATTAATGGCCATTATACATAGTTTCCATTTTTGCTAAATTGGCCTATGAAATTTCTTTTTTTTGGTTTCAGTTTTCCCGATTACTGCGGAGATTGGGGACCTTCATATTTATTTGCCACATTTTCTATCTTCTTTGCCCTTTTTATATTTACTTGTTGCATGTGCTCTCTCATTTTTTTGATTGGGTTGAAGCTTTAGGGGGTATTTATAATATTAATTTCCTGACTATAAAAGTAATACATGTTAAATGAAGAACACCAGAAAACACAGAACATAATCAAGAAAATGGATATCACACATAATCTCAACATCCACAGATAATATTGGGCAACATATTAGTGCATTTTTTCACTCTTTTTTTTCTATGTAAACGTGCACTGTCCTCTTCCATTCTTTGCATAGCATGGTCTACCCTTTATCCCATTTGTCATTGTAAAGGGCGTATTTTCCCGTGTTATTTTATTTATTTATTTTTAATTTTAATTTTAATTTTTTTAGAGACAGTCTCACTTTGTTGCCCTCGGTAGAGTACCATGGCATCACAGCTCACAGCAACCTCCAGCTTTTGATCTTAGGTAATTCTCTTGCCTCAGCTTCCTGAGTAGCTGGGACTACAGGCACCTGCCAAAATGGCTATTTTTTTTTTGTTGCAGTTTGGCCAGGGCCAGGTTTGAACCCGCCACCCTCGGTATATGGAGCCAGCGCCCTACTCACTGAGCCACAGGCGCCACTTTTCCTGTGTTATTTTAAGCACAATTTTTATATTTGTTTAGTCCTGATCCAATTGACATTTCAAAATTTATTTAACCATTATTCTAATTGTTCGACAAATAGAAGTCATTTCCAGCTTTTCACTATTATAAATAACGCTACAGTGAACATCTCTATATGTAAGTCTCTGCCACTGATTATTTCCTTAGGACAGATTTCTTCAAGTGGACTTACTAGTTTAAGGGGTATACATTTTTAAAGATTTTGATCTATATTGTCAAGTTGCTTTCTAGAAGGGTTATATGGATTTATATCCCCACTCTCCACCTATGACACGTACGTTTAAGTGCACACCTCATAATTTTAAAAAAGCCAACACTTTTAAGTTGTGAGGTAAACGTTATCTCTCTGTAGTCTTAATATTCATTGTCTATTGCAGCAAACGTAAATGTATTTTCTACATCTCTAACAGTGTTCTATGAATTGTCCATTCATGTTCTTTGCCCGCTTTCTATTGGACTTATTACTCCTATTTTTTAGACAAAGAAATGGAGGCTCAGAGTAAAGTAACCTACCCACAGTTAAACAGTTGACAATAGGTAGAGCCAGAATCCAGACCCTGAGCTCTTACACCAGGCTTTTTTCCTAGCTCCAGAGGGAGAGTGGGCAGACTATGGCTCAGCCTGCTGTTTTTGTTGATAAAATGTATTGGAGACCAGCCACGCCTATTTGTTTACTACCATCAATGGCTGCTTTTGCACTATGACGGCAGAACTGAGTAGTTGTGACAGAGAAGGGTGGTGCCCAATGCCTAAATATGTACAATCTAGTTTTACAGAAATGTTTCACAGAAAACATTTGCCGACCCCGGCTCCCCTGCTCTGGAGTAGCACTGATATATAGCTTTAAATATCCTAGGGCCCCATTTTAAAAAGTAGAAGAAACAAGAGAAATTAATTCTAAGAGTGTATTTTATTTTAATCACTAAACCTGAGACATGCTCGTGCAAACATGTAATCAATGTAAAGCTTGTTAAGGAGATACTTTGCATTCTTATTTTTTTGGTGCTATCCCTGAGACCCATTATTTATTTTGCACTTGGCACACATCCCTATTCAGACTAGGTAAATTTATTTGTTTTCATTTTATTTATTTATTTTTCTAAGACAGAGGCTCACTTTGTTATCCTGGGTAGAGTGATGTGGCGTCATCATAGCTCATAACAACCTCAAATTCTTGGGCTCAAGCGATCCTCCTGCCTCAGCTCATAACAACCTCAAATTCTTGGGCTCAAGGGATCCTCCTGTCTCAGCTTCCCTAGTAGCAATGTCTACGGGCATGCGCTGCTGCACCCAGCTAGTTTTTCTACTTTTAGTAGAGAAGGGGTCTCGCTCTTGCTTAGGCTGCTCTCAAACTCATGAGCTTAAATAATCCCACTTCCTTGGCCTCCCAGAGTGCTAGGATTACAGACTAAATTTAAATGTTCGATTGCAATATATGCCTCGTGGTTTGCCTTATGGGACGGTGCAGTTCAAGAGCCCCAGTTTTTTCATCTGTGGAACGGGAACAGTGTTAATGCTGCTAATTTCACAGGGTTGTTGCAAGAATTGTATTGGAATCTGTATGTTTATACAGTTTACAAAATGCTACATACATGCAATGGGTTATGATTATAACCAGGGGCTGGGAGAATCCAGCGATGATTTGTCTTATACGCTGAAGATGGGTAGGAATTTGATAGGTAGAGAATAGGTGTTGCTGAGATAGATAGTTCAGTCATCTCCTGCACACATACTCACACCACATTTTTTGTTTCTTCTCTTCATTGGCTCAGTATCTCCTGGATAGCATTCAGGCTTAGAGAGGACAGGAATCACTCTTGCTCACTCAGTCCAGAAGAGACTGTTCTGTTAATTCCGTAAATGCCCCTTTACTTCTTGTGGGCTCTGAGATCCTACAGCCACTGAGATATCTGTCTTTGAATTTCCCTGCTTGGCTACCAGGCCGAAATAGAATTTGGCTTTTTATTTACTAATTCATTTGTAAAAATACTTATTGCACACCTACTGTTTATCAGTCTCTGAGATGGGTGTTCTTTTCACAAAACATTTCCTCAAAAGATGACCTTTGCCACAAGGTTATTGAAATTAAAATGGAAAAACAATGAGAAGGGGCAGCGCCTGTGGCTCAAAGAAGTAGGGTGCCAGCCCCCTATGCCGGTGGTGGGGGGTTCAAACCCAGCCCTGGCCAAAAAACTGCAAAAAAAAAAAAATGAGAAGGAGGTAAAGATGTTTAGGCATAGAGCCGATAAGACAAATTAGGCTCTAAGCTTCTTGGCAACCAGGGCAAAAAAGGGAAATATATTAGATCACATAGTCGCCACACAGTATGCCCCTTTTTTTTCAGGAGAGACAAACTGTTACCTGGAACTACATTAAAACAAGCAGTCATTGCACAAGCCAATGTTCAGGGACTCTAAGCAGTGTAATAGACAAAGCCTTCGATTGCCGATTTACAGCAAGCACAGCCATGATCTTCCTGTGGCTGTTTCTTGTATCTGCCCTCAATAAAAGCCAAGGGCATAATGTTAAAGCTCAGACTCAATGAAGGCAATCCTGTAGGAGTCTAACCTATGTAATCCAGGTATATGGCTTTTTAGGGATTTAGTTTGAAGCAAGGAAGGGGTTTAGAATTCCCATTAGACAGTCTGCCCAACTGTCTCTGAAATCCTGTCCATCCTCTTCTTTCCTGCTACCCCGAGCCTCCCGTGGACCTTTGTCATTTCCTGCCTCCTCCCTGGTCTTCCCCTCAACTCCTCTCCACCAAGCAGTCAGTGACCCCAATAATCCACAGCCTTAAAATCCACCAATGATCTAAATAGTGGGATTTGGGGAGCGTTTGTTTGCTCTCAGCTTGGAATTTTTAATCATTGTTTGAATTCTTTATTACAAATATGGATCATACTTGCAAGAACAATATGGTGATTGTACTTTAGAAAAAAGTCTGGGCTGAAATGCCCAGATGGGCCAAGATGCTAACAGTGATTAGTTCTGGGGAGAGGGACTAAGAATGTTCTTTTTTTCTCTATATTTAAGTGTATTTTTGTACTTCCCCCCCCCCAAAGAGATGGGGTTTCTCTGTGTTGCCCAGGTTAAACTCAATTTCTGGCTCAAGTAATTCTCCTGACTTAGCCTTCTGAGTAGCTGGGACTGTGGGGGCCTGCCACTACACCTGGCCTATTTAATAGTGTGTATATGTGTGTATGTGTGTGTGTGTATTTTGTTGTTGTTGCTTGTTTGTTTTTATAGAGACAGGTCTGTAGTCTCACCGTATTGCCCAGGCTGGAGCACAGTAGACTAATAACATCTCGCTATAACTTCAAATTGACGGGCTTAAGCGATCCTCCTGCTTCAGCTTTCTGACTAGTTGGGACTACAGGTCCCCATCAACATGTCCTACTAATTAAAAAAATAAATAAATAAAGACTTTTCTTTTGTAGAGACAGAGTCTTACTATATTGCCTAGGCCAGTCTTGAACTCCTGGCTTCAAGTGATCCTTCTGCCTCGGCCTGCCAAAATGCTGGGATTATAGGCATGACCTTATTTAAGTATATTTTTAAAGTAAAACAGAACAAAATCATTCAATGTTTCCTTGTTGCTTCTGTGTACCTGAAACCCACCTACTGCTTCTCTCACAGCTTCCCGTGCGTAGTGATTTCATTTATTAGGCACCTACTGTGTGCCAAGCACTGTGCTAGGAACTGTTAAAAAAGAAATGTTACTGGATTTAAACCTCATGTTGAGCCCATTTTATAGATGAAGGAATTAGAAAGTTAGAGAGGTTATAGATCGTGTCTGGGCTCACAGGGCTGGAGTGGCAGAGCTGTGATTAAGACCCAGGCAGTATGCAGCCAGAGTTCAAGTTTTCCTTTGCTACTTAGCATGTTGGCTTTTTAAAGTGTTTACCCCAGCATAGTACTTCGCATATTTTAGCTGTTCAGTAGATGTTGATTATTAAATAAAGGTACTTCCTCAATACCACTTCTATGGTGGGGTATTTTTGAAATACTGATTGATTTTTTTCTACCCTTGTAATTTCATCGTTGGTATCACTGCCTCAATGGCGGGTGGAAAGTGGGAGTCAGGACAGCTTTTGGGTTTTGGTCTCCAAAAGCTCAGGCCCTCTGGGAGTGAACTGTGTCTCCAGGTTGGGAGTTCAGACTTGGCTCCACCTCAGAGGACAAGGCCTGAGTCCAGCCAGATCCTTGGGAGCCAAGAGGACATGGCTGAAAAGTGGCATGGAGATGGTTTCATGGAGAATCCCATGCCCAGCTAGGAGGAGCAGAATCACTAATGTACCTTCCATCATGATCTGGAAAGGCACAAGACTGAAGGTGCTACTTGGACAAGAAAGAGAGTCTGCTTAAAGGGTGCCTGGGTGACAGATGACATGAAGGATCACATGCTACTATGGTATTCCACCCACCCACTCCTCTGGCACTACCTAAATTCTCAGTAACTTCCTCATTTAGAAAAACAGCAAGAACTCTGAGGAAAACCAAAAATGACTGGGACTCAATTATTTTCCACTGCCAGAATGGTGGAATGAGGACTCAAAATAGAAATTAAATTTCATTAAAGAAAAATAAAGCCCAGTGTGGTGGGGTGTGCCAGTAGTCAGTCCCAGCTCCTTGGGAGGCTGACATGGGAGGATCACCTAAGCCCAGGAGTTCAAGGCTATAGCGTGCTATGATTGTGTTTGTAAATAGCCACGACACTCCAGCCTGGACAACACAGCAAGACCCTGTCTCAAAATAAATAAATAAAAATAAGAAAGAAAAAAGAATAAAGAAAAAGTTTTATCTTACACCATAAATCTTTGGATTGAGAATTTTTACTACACTGCCCTCAGCTGGGCATTTATTTTAGGCTGGAGAAATACATTTCAAAACTGCACTATTTTCTAAGCATGCAGAAGGAAGCTTAGAATTCCATATCACCTACTGAGGGCAGGGAGGTCCTCAGATTTAGAGCCCAGAAGAGTGAATGAACATCCTAAGACAAAAGTTAAGGAGACCGGTGGCTGTTTTCCCCATCTGGAGGGTCTCCCTGCCTGTGTGTGCAGGTGGACTGGAGGGCCCCCTGGTTGGCAAACTCAGGGTTTCCCTCCTGGGTCTATTTGGGCCCATCGTACTAGCAGATGGGAGCTTATCTTAGACCCGGGATTCCACACCATTACCGAACGATGTTGGCTTGAAAAACTTTCAGAGTAGATATGACTGGTTGCCTGTGTCTGAAACATTAGCTTCCTGGTGGACTGTCACCCTCTGAACAGCACTGCTTCCGGGGAAATCTTCAAGAGGAGGGAGCCATGAAATGGTCCCACAGGGGACAAAAAAAGAGGTGTGCTGAATGAGGTTACTTACCAGTGACCCTGCACATTTGAGCCTATGCCTGTTGAGGACAGTGAATTTGGCTTTGCCATGGTTGATGCTGTCACCTTGGGCTGAGGGTGGAGGAGGGGCTCCACTAGTGGTCTTGTAGATGGCCTCAAAGTGGTGGGGACATCGCTGTGCTCGGGTTGCCAAGTCTGGCGCAAGTTTTCACTCTGCTCTTACCAGCTAGGGCTGAGCAACCCACTTCCCCTTTGGGAGCTTTGGTGTCCTTGTGAGAAATGCCTCCCTTGGGCCAGGTATGGTGGCTCACTCCTGTAATCCTAGCATTCTGGGAGGCCAAGGTGGTGGACTGCTTGAGCTCAGGAGTTCCAGACCAGCCTGAGCAAGAGTGAGACCCTGTCTCTACCCAAAAAAGAGAAATGAGCTGGGCATTGTGGTGGGCGCCTCTAGTCCTAGCTATTTGGGAGGCTGAGGCAAGAGGATTTGCTTAAGTCCAAGAGTCTGAGGTTGCTGTGGGCTCTGATGATACCACCACACTCAATCCAGGGCGACAGAGTGAGACTCTATCTTTAGGGGGAGAAAAAAAAAAAAAGAAAGAAAGAAATGCCTACCTTGCATGGTTATGGGAGAGCCCTTGGTAAGCTCTCCGTGGCTTCCCCTAAAGATCCCTCATCCTATTTCACTGGCAGCAGCTTCATCTAGTCTTAGCTGCAACCTCATGTCACCCGTGGAAATCCCGTTATCCCATGAAAATGGCATGATTCAGTGCAATTAGGATAACGAGGGACTTGAGGGCAGTCGCCAGTGGTTACGCTGCAGCTGAGAAGCAAGTGGCCTCTTTACTACCAGAAAGCACAGGACGTCCTCTGGCTTCGCTGGTCCTAAGGCTTGTTCTGGGTCTCATTGCTGACCCTACACCTTCTATAAAACCAGATAACCCATATTTCTGGCCAACACTTTTATTATCCTCTTCCCCTGGGGTATAGGATGTTGGTCTTAGTTGTGGGGCTACAAATTAGCTCTGAGCCTGAAATTATTTTTTTGTTTGTTTTGGTCAGAATATTTACAGCAAGAAAGCCAGGGGGCTGTCAGCCTTTCCTGTACATTTGATCCTCAGGACGCCCTGCTGAGGCAAGGCAGGCAAGTATTATTTTACCTCTTAAATCTCTCTTCTATCTAATCTCTCCATCACCTCTGCCACCTTCCTAGTTCACAACATTGTCAACTCTTATTTATTTATTTATCAAGCCAGAGTCTCTCTCTGTCACCTTGCCTAGAGGGCCATGGCCTCAGCTTAGTTCACACCTACCTCAAACTCTTGGGCTCAAGCCATCCTCCTGTTTCAACCTCCTGAGTTGCTGAGACTATGGGTACCCACTGCAACTCCCAGCTAAGTTTCTCTGCTTTTAGTAGAGACAGGCTCTCACTTTTACTCAGGCTGGTCTCAAACTGCTGAACTCAAGTGATTCTCCTGCCTCAGCCTCCCAGAGTGCTAGGATTACAGGTGTAAGCCATCGAGCCTGGTCAACTCCTTTTATTAAGCTTTTCTGAGGTATAACTTGCATTTCCTAAGCATACTAATTTTAAACATACCTCTGGATGAATTTTTATACTCATGTAACTACCACCCAGATCAAGATACAGGACATTTGCCAGCTTTGTAGCAGGCTCTCTCTCAGGGTTTAATGTCCTGACCACTATTCTTACTGATTTCTTTGGCCTGTTTTTGAACTTCACATAAACAGAGTCATGCAGGATGCTGTCTCTTATATTGTAAGATTCATCCATATAGTATGTATCATTAGATAGCTCTTTTTAAATTTGCTGTATAATGTTCCACTGTGTGGTTATGCCATAATTTATTTGCCAAACTCTACAACTATTGGACATTTGGGTTACTTCTAGCCTCTTTTTTTTGAGACAGAGTCTCACTTTGTCACCCTTGGTAGAGTGCCGTGGCCTCAAAGCTCACAGCAACCTCAAACACCTGGGCTTAAAGGATTCTCTTGCCACAGCGTCCCAAGTAGCTGGGACTATAGGTACCCCCCACAATGCCTGGCTATTTTTAGAGATAAGGTCTCACTCTGGCTCAGGCTGGTCTCGAACTCATGAGCTTAGGCAATCTACCTGCTTTGGTCTCCCAGAGTGCTAGGATTCCCGGTGTGAGCCACCACACTTGGCCCCTATTTC
This sequence comes from Galagoides demidoff, assembly GCA_963574575.1. Taxonomy (NCBI): domain Eukaryota; kingdom Metazoa; phylum Chordata; class Mammalia; order Primates; family Galagidae; genus Galagoides; species Galagoides demidoff. Next base: position 11,394 of record CAUYQV010078653.1, read on the forward strand.
TAGCCTTTTGACTGCTACAAATAACATGCATATCTTTTGATGGACCTAATGTTAGGTGATAAAGTACACTTTTTTATAGCTTTAAAGATATGAGTACTACCAAACATTTTTTTCTAAAGCAGTTATATACTAATTTACATTCCCACCAGCATGAGTGAATGAGAGTTCCAGTTGCTTTATATCCCCACCAATCCTTGGTATTATCAACCTTTTAAATTTTAGAAATTCTGATGGGTCTGTAGTAGACTATTATGCTACCTTGTGTTTCCCTGATGATAAATGATGTTGAGCACCCTCTCATTTGTTTCTTGCAAGCCACTGTTAAGTCGCTCAGGACCACTGTCAAGGACTCCTAACTGACCTCTCTGTTTATGCTTTAGGCCTCTCTAATCCCTTCTGCTTGGTATAGCTGCAGCAAATAGTATCCCTAGCATGGAAATCGTGTCTTTTAAAGCTCCTGCTTAAGACCCACCTGTAGCTTTCCTCTACCCTTTGGATCAAAGGCCAAAGCTTTGACCTGCTCCTGCCTGCCCACATCTCCTGCTTGTCTCTCCAGCTTCCTCTAAGACCATTCTTCCCCCTTATACTTCTACCTCTCTGGCCTCCTCTGGGCATGTGAGCTGTTTTCAGGTGTTGGCTATTACAAATAAGCTCGTGTCTTTCTCCTTCCCAGCATGTATCATATATTTTGTAATTATATATTGATATGATTGTTTGATGGATGTCTGTCTCTGCTTCTAGATGGTAAGAGCCAAGGTAGCAAGCCCTACACTTGTCTTGTTCATTATCGTGTCTCCAGTGCCTAATGTAGTGCTCAACACATAATCGATCCTCAATATATATTTGTTGAATGAATAAATACACCCTCAGTTTGAAGAAGCCAAGCCTCTGAGTGGGAAGATGCCTTTAGGTTGCAGACCTAGGACAAACAGCCAGGTTTCCTAACCATTCCATGCTCTTCCCACCATACCCCAATGCCTCCGATGAGATGATGAGGTAAAACACTTTCTTGTCACTTTTGGGCCATTCTAGCACAAGGATTGCTATGTTACGATTCTTCTTGCTGTATTATGATCAGCTTCCCACCAGAAAGTCTGCTCCAGGAGGGTAGCAGTGGTGACTGTTTCATTCACCAGTGGATTCCCTGCGCTCAGTACAGTGCTTGGAATACAGGAGACAGGTGACAAGCCTATATGTTGAACTGAAGCATTGCTAGGATAGACCAAAATAAAGAAAAATGTCAGCTCCTACCAAAAGCAGATGCTATAGAACTTTCCATAGATTTTCATTCTGCTGGAATTTTATGGGACTGATTATTGTTCAAATTAGGAAGCTGGTAGGTGACTGGTACCTGGAAACCTCACATGCCAGATCGTATTCAACGAAACCTCAGTGATCCCAAACTTCCTCTGGTTGTACCTAGGCAGGTCGACTTTCGTTTGCCCTCTTGGAAAAAAGTTATCTTGGATCATGAAAGATCGAAACAGGAGGACACTCAAAAGGCCACAAGGAACCTACCAAAGAGAATTAGGACTTCATTCATTGCTGGCAAGCAAATTGATGCTGCTCATTGCAAATGAATCTTATTTGTCCTCCATCAAGTCTTATCTGTTCATCCTAGCGGGTCCTTGCTACCGCACTGCTTGGCAGCAGATGGGTTCCAGGGATGGCAGCTCCGTGGCAGTAATAAAATGGCATTTCTTTTCCAATTGTCTCTCATTGAGACCTCTTGGTAATTCAGATTGATTGTCCTGTAGCCCAACACAGGGACTGAGTGAGTCTGTCTGGGCCTGTACTTTTATTGCTGTCTCAGGAACTGAATGATATACACAGCAAGATTTGTCTCCAGCTGCCCAGGGACTCTGTCCTTTCCAGCCAGGGCCAAGGCCTGAGTGTGGGTGAAGTGAGGAGGCACCTTCAAGTTTGGAGCCAGGCTTCTGGTCTTTTGGACCAGTGCTCTTTTCACGACAGCCTATACATCTCCAGGAACAGACCCGTGAGGGTTACCATCTCCCTGCCTCAGTCAGGACCATGCCTCAGAATTTGTAGTGGCTTCAGGCTTTGTCTGAGGTAGAGATAGCTTGGCCATCCGCTAAGACCTATCCATCTGGGAGCTCCAAGGTGCTTCCTGTTAGGGGTACAGTCCCAGGCCTTTCCTGTGACCTGGCCTAAGCTCTTGATGCCCAAGGGGGAAGAGAAATTAATAGCTCCTTAGTTCTGATCTGTTCATCAGTTTTGTCTTTACAAGCAGAGAGAGTCATAGGTTCTGGGGTATGAGGATGGATAGGGCACTGTACACCCCCTCACACCCATTACTAAGCCACCAGAGTCTCTACCTAGCTCAGAAAGCTCTAGAAAGTCCTATGTTTAAAGGGCCAGGCCCCCCACCCTGGGAGTGAGGACAACCTTGTGCCCTCTTGATTCCTTGCCTTTCAATTTCTGTGAATTTTTTAGTTCTCCTCCTGGCCCTGTCTCCTCTCTCCCTCCCTTTCCATCCCCCATCCCCTCAGACCCATCTACCCCTCAACCCCATCTGACTGCCAATTGAAAAGGCCTGAAAATAATGTGAAATAATATAGTTTATCACTCAGAGGCTGCTGACAGGCAGTGTGGCCACCTCTGAAAACAGGCGGAGAGGCAGGGAGGGCAAGGAAATTATAGGCTGCACAAAGGAGAAAAAGTTAAAGTGAGAGCTCCATAAAAGAAAGTGGAACTATTATGCTGCAAAATGCCAACTCATTACAAAGCGGCCAAATAAGAGAGAAATACGGCGCTGCCTGTAATAGCAGTTTACAAGGGAACATTGTACAGCAACAGAAGAGACGCTGCTATAATTTGCTCTAACAACTCCAATTATCCCTTTTATTGATTTGGCAACACATTTAATAGGAGTAGCCACACCTCTTCTGTTACAAATCATTAAAGGTGTTGAACGGTGTAATTTTAAAATTGTCCTCCTACAGTTGTCAGTATGACAGCATAATTCCCCCTGATTTCGGCTATGTAAACACCGAGGCACAGTCATTTCCCCCTTACAAGGCCAGAGATGTTGTCAGCCTGGGGTTTTTGTGCAGAAACATCCATTTAATACATATCTTTTTTTCTCCAGCCGGCTCTCCTAATTGCCGGGAGGTTTGGTTTAGTTTTTTTTTCTCACCCCCACCCCTTCTCTCTCTTTCCCTCTTTTCTTCTATCTAGGAGGTGTGTGTGCTGGGGGTAGTCGGGGAGGGAAATAAACAGGCGGTTTGGCCTTCTCTTTCTTCCCCGGCAGCCTTAATTGCTACTTTAAGTCCGGGCCCTGCACTTAACATCCGGGGGCAGCCTCGGAGGCCGCCCGCGCGCCCCCGCCGCGCACGCGCTCTGGGCTGGCCGGGGAGGGCGCGCACGCGGCGGGAGGGCAGGGCGGCCTAGGTGCGGGGCACCCGGAGGCGGGCGCGGACGGTCCACAGGGTCCTCAGGGTCGAGGGACCGCCAGGCAGGCAGGGGCGGGGGCGCACGTGTGCCACGAGTCCTTCCTGGCGTGGAGCCCTGTCTGCCCCGGTGGAGCCATTTGTGGGGTGCTTTGCTAAGGTGGTGGGAGGGGAATGGGGGTGAGGCGGGCCCGATGGTTGGTGGGACGGGGCGGAACTTGTTGGGCGGCTGACACTGTGCTGTTGGGGGACCATAAGGCTCAGGTCGGGTTCTGTGGGTGACTGGGGCAGGCTTATGGTCCTCTTTCCTTCCCTTCTCCAGGACCTCACCCTGGGAACCAGTGGCCGGGCACCGTGGTGGAAAGGGGTGTGACTTGATGAGACTGGACCACATTTCAAATCCAGTTCTGCAAAATGTCCGTTGGCACAGAGCCTCTCTGGGGGAATGCTGCTTTAGGCAGCTTGGAGCAGGCCGAGCTCCTGGGTGGGTGGACCAGAATGAAGCGGGCATCCTGGAAACACCTGTTCCGTGGCTTGAGCTTCTGCAGTTAGCCCTGGAATTGGACAAACTGCGGTAGGAGAGATTTAAATTAGACCCAAAGAATTTGAGCTCTAAGGACCACATGGTCATAGATTAGATGATTGAGGACTCCCAAGGTTTGTAGGCAACTTTTCTCTTCACCACTACAAGACTTTTGGTTCAGGGCAGAGGAATGCTGACCACAGCAGAGTCATAGCTGCAGCTGTGCCCTGCCTCAGAGTGGGTCTGCAGGAGCTGGGCCCTTGGCCTGGACTCCCAGGACAGCTGGAGCAACCCCAGCAGTTGGCATCTCCCTGTCACCTGCCCACACATCTGCAGATCTGTTTGCCTCCAGCAGAGCCTGGCTGTTCCTCCACATAACCCTTTGTGCCGCTTCAGGGGCACTCCCACATCCCCAGGGGAAAGCTTGGGATCTGCTGGGATGTACTGCACAGCAGAGGTGTTGGTCTGTGTGTGCACATCTGTGGGTATCTCTGTTGCTCGCTTTCTGAGCACGGTTCGCATCTCTGCTCCTGCCTTCTATCTCAGCACCTCTGGGTTTCTCTTTGTGTTGTTTTCTCTGTTTCTCTTTTTGTCCTTTTCTAGGCCTCATCTTTGTGTTTTTTGCTTATGGCCTTGTACTTGCTGTTTCCATGTTTGCTCTCTCCTACCAGACCATGAGCTCTGGGAGGCCAAAGACTGTCTTTAATGACCCCATGCCTGCACATAGTAGGTGCCTGATATATTTCAGTAGAATAAATGAGTGGATATCTGACTCTGCTAAAGATCCTCTTGTGTCTGGGTCTGTGATTCTCAGAAGCTAGTTTTGTGGCTCTGTGTGAAGATACATCTGGTTTCTTCTCACACATATGTGTATTTCTTAGGCTATATATTTCTCACCCTGTCTAGCCTTCAGGTTTGTTGATCTGCCTGAATATCACAGCATGTGGCCTCACATCTATCCCTTGGTCTGGTGGTGTCAGACACAGAGTGTCAAGGGTTCTATGTCCAAGGCAGGTGTCCACCAGGCATTCATGTTGGTGGAACTGGACTTCCAAATCTGCCCCTTTCTCGACCTGGGAAAGCTTTTCCCAGAGTCTTCCTCGTAAGGGGCTGTGAGCACTGAAACTCATCACCTCCTTCTCAGCCTAGAATGGGTGAGCTGTGGTCTTCTCCATCTCTTTCTCTCAACTATGACCCCAATCACAGCACCTGCCCTTCTCTAATAGGCTGATGTCAGTGGAAGGGGGAAGGGAAGGCTGATGTCCAAGGAGGAAATCCCATTAAATAAGCCGGAGCCAAGTTATTAGTGGTTAAGATGTAATTGGAGTTGGTGAATAATCTCATTCAATCCATCTTGCATTTATGGTACCTCCAGCTGTGTGACCCTGGGTGAGGTTCTTCACCTCTCTGATGAAATAAGACCTTAATGTTTGCCAAGGACCTCTGGATTTCTGGGATTCTAAAGCTGGAAGGAATCTCTCTCCACTGAACTCTGATCATGTTCTGATCATTTGCTACTGCCTCTTGGCTTATCTCTGAGTCATTTGTGCAATTTCCTGAATTCCCTTCCTCTCTACACTCCTTGAGGTCAGGATTTTATTCATATTTATCTCCTACAGTTAAGTGCCTTGCACACAGTAGGTGAAGTGTCAGTTTTCTGAATGGATGACTGAATGATTGAATGCTAGGCACTGTGGTTAATATCAAAGAATTCTAAGACTCTACACTTAGGTGGCATACGTTTTGAGAGGTGGGAGGCAGATGGCCCTACCACTTGCTGCCTTTGTGACCTTAAGTTTCTTCAGCCTCTTTATGCCTTTTATTTCCTCATTAGTAATATGCAAATAATAACAGCTACCATGTAGAGATTTTTGTGAGGATTAATGCATCATATGTATGGTTAAATCCTCACCGTAGTGCTCGGCACTTAGTAGATCCTGAGCTAATGTGTATTCCTGCTCTATTCCTAAGTAGAGAACAAGCATCAAATTCTATGAATCTGAGACGGGGAGAAGTCAGGATTGAGTGGGCTGTTTGGAATAAGGCTGGGAAATGGGGATTCGTATTGGGTGAGTTAGACACTGCCTTCTTGTGCCCTATGGGTTTTTCAGCTTTTTATCCCCCTTCACTTCCTCCCCTCCCAACACACACAAAGACAAATAGCAGGTGCTCAGAAAGTATTCATTGAATTAATGAATAAAATGAAGCCTATTTCTGTGTGGCTAAAGATAGCAGATCCCAAACCAGGCTTCCTAGCTAAATCACGTGGGATCTTTTAGGAAATCTACTTTCTTGCTCCTCAGACCCAAAATCTACTCTCTTGCTCACGCACATTCTGATTCAGAATCTCTAGATACATATTTAATGTAGATTTGAAAAGAACTGTTACCTGATTGTAGGATACAAATACTCAATGTTAAATTATTAGTTAAACATTGTTTATAAATACCAATCTTCATATCCATGTTCCACTCCTATCCATGTCTCCTGAACTACGTGGGGACTATTTTCAGGGTAACATTGGAATCAGGGGTGAGGAAGGATGACTGAGTGAGACTTGGAATTGGGACTGGAGGGAGAGCTTGGCTCCATCACAGATAAGAACCAACCAAAAGGGAATGAGAGCAGGTTGGAGGTTCTCTGCTAAGTGGTACGAGTCGGTTACTACAGCCACTTTCTTTGGCCAGAACACTGCTTCCAAAGAGCTTCCCCTGAACTTGTCCCTCTCCAGCCGTGAGGGGAGACATAGGAACCAAAGGAAGCAACTTCACCACCACCCCCACATTGTGGTTCTGCCCCACCTCAGTTTTCCGAGGATTAAAGGGTAGTGCAAGAATGAATAACTAAGAATACTAATAACAAGGAAAAACTTCGCTCTAGTGCTCTAAGGTGTTCTTAGCATCCTAGGTTTATTGTGTCTGCTTTGTCTTGTGTCTGCTATGTTTGTTATTATAAGGCATCACTTGTTCTATTAAGTTTGACCAACACATGCTGGGACCCCATTATGTGCTACCCTGTAAGGTATAGGTCATTATTATTTTCACTTCATAGATAGGGAACGGAGGCTCAGAGAGATTGATGTACTCAAGTTTACATAGCCAAACTTGAGTTTCTAGCCAAGGTAAAGGTGGAAAGTAAATCATACCCTCAAGGCTCATGATTCCCCTAGGCCTTCCTGGAAAGGGCCCCCAAGGTAAGGGGTTAGGGATTCGCTCTGAATGTGGCTGAGCTTCAGCCAGGATGCAGTTGGGTGAGGCCTGATCTCTGCTTTGGTCACCTCATTGTCTGAAAGGCTGGAATCTGGGGAGAGGGGACCAGTTCCTGGGACCATACCCCATCCTCTTCTTTGGGCCTGGTGTTCCCACTCCATCCTTTTTCCTGAGTGGTTCCTCTTTAAGTGTGTGTCTGGTGCCCCAAGAGTCTCTTCTCACCTACCCTTTCCCTTTGCCATTTTTTTCTTCATTCATTCACCCATCTGTTCATCTACCAGTCACTCAGCAAGCACTCAGCAGGCTTGGCCAGGGGTGGTGCTGGGCTCAGGCTTCCAGAGATGAGAAAGACCTTTAGGAGCTTTCAAGCAAAAGAGGGTGGTAAATTCTATGCCAACGCATTGGGGTCAGCACTCTACAGGTGTTAATAAGGGCAGACAAGGAAGAAGCCAGCCTCCAGCATGGCCCTATGTGAACTCAGCTTTTCCTGTTGCATGTGACAATGGTCCAGCTGGAATAGATGAAAATGCCTACAGTTGAGGATGCAGTGGGCACTGGGGCACTGGTTACTGTGAGTTTGCCCAGCTGGTCAGTCAAGTGGGCCTCTGGCCTTCCAGGTGGAGGGGTCTTCCCTCCTCTGATTCTCTATTCCTAGGGCCCCTCAGAGGCAGATTCTTTATTCTGGGTAATTTTCAGGTCCCTCAAAGTGATCTGTTCTTTCAGAAAGGCTTCTCCTCCTCCTAGGTGATGTGCTCCCCTAGAGTTCTTCCCATCCCCCCTGCCACCTCCAGGCAAGATAGCAACCAGGGACCCTCAGCAGGAGCAGAACTCCCACCTCCATGGTTGAGCCTCCTGCCTTGTAGGGCTGGACCACACTAGCTCTGGGCTGCACGTGTCCCCAGGGAGGACAGCATTTCTGAGGTCTCAAGGGCCAAGGGGTTTAAGCCAGCAGCAGAAAAGTTTGTGGTGTCAGCCCTTTTTCTATCTCCCTCTCTCTCATCCGCCGCCCCCCCCTCCAGCCCCCAACCCAATCCTCCTCCTCCTGTCCTGCTCCTCCTCCCTTTTCCATTTGGAAGAAGGAGGCTTGCTGTCTTTGTATTTTAACTGTAGCAAAAAGATTAAATTGTTTACGAGCCGGGAGCCTCGGCTGGCTGGATGAGCCGGAAGAGACAAAGATAGACATTCTAATTCTCCCCTGTTCTCCGGGCCTCCGTCCCCCTGGCTGCTGCTAATTCTTTTATCTGCCCCCAACACTCCAGGCATTATGTGCATTCATAAAAAAGGGGGGGGGAGTGGAGAGAGCCCTCGCCGAAGCCAGCAAAATTACTGTTCTCTGCGCGGTTTCTCCGATAGCAATCTCTTGAATGCTGATTACTTTTTTTCCCCTCTCCCCTGCCCCCTCCCCCTTCCCCAGCACCCAACATAAGTTGGTCTTTAACCCTTTATCTTTAGCAAGCAGAAAGACACGGAAAACATCTCACTCAGTGGGTGGAAAAAAAAAAAAGCAAGGTGGGGGGGAGGGAAAGAAAAAAAAAAACCCAGCACAGAGAAGAATTACTGTTATCTCCCCACCAGAAGAGGAACAGCAGAGATAAGGGAAGCCTGAAGAATTAAAAGAAACGGAGCGTTGGGGGCTCTAAATTCACGCCGAAGCCGGTTGTATTTGTCTGTCACGGGGGTTCATAATTTTCCGAGGTTGTTTTGATAGACTTATTGTGCGGACTGCATAGAAAACTCATCAGCATTTGTTGCCTCTGAGCATTATTGTCAGAGGTAACTGCGTGTCTATAGACTGGGAGAGATAATGGCTGAAGTCGAAAGCAGATAAAGCCCGGGCTCTTCTCATTAAGGACTATCTCTGCCTCCGCAGACCGGCTGGGATTGAGTGACTGGGGCGGCACACGGGGCATACATTATGCTGGCGACGCGAAAGGCGCGGCGGTCCTGCGGGCGGCCGAATGGACCCCAGGCCCTCGGCGCATGGCCGAGAGGGGCACTTGCATGGGGCCCGCACAGTGGCCCTTAGCAGGGGTGCGAGCGAGGTGGGGGGGGGCGCCCAGGGGCTTTGGGGCAGAGCAATGCGTGGGGGTGGGTGGAGCGGTTCTTTGGTTCCATTCTGACATTGCACAGATGGGGATTTGGGAGCCTGAAGAAGGGAGGGCAGAGCAGGTTCCTGGGATTCTGGGGTCTTCGCTTCATCTCTGCCTGACAGGTGGAGTGGCTGAGGGAGGGGAGCCTCCCCTATGCCAGACCACGGCCCTCGTGGAGGTGTGGAGGGGTTATATATTCTTCCCACCAGGACCTGTGGGGCTCTCCTTCCTTCCCTTCCTCCAGCACGTTCTTACTGAGTATGCCAGGTGCTGGAGAATGCCAGGAGCACATCTTGTGGGTGCACCAGGCAAGGAGGCATGATGTGTAACCCCATACTGGCCATCCTGCCTCCCATCTACTGTGGAACTACCCTTCTTCTACCCCCTCCCCCAAGCCAGCAAAGGGGAGGGGAGCAAATCTGGGCAAAGAGGCTCACAAACGTCACTAGGTAGTAAAGCCAGGCTGGGACCAAGTAGCAGTGGGCTCTTTGGGGGTCTAGGGGGAGGGCCCTTCTCTGACTCTTTCCATCTGTGGAACAGGGATAAGCCTGTAGTCCACTTCATAGGGTGGCTGCAAGAACTGATGAGATAGTTTATGGAAGAAAAGTAGTTAGCACAATGCCTGGCTATACTAAGCTTGGTAAACTTGTTGTTATCTTTACAGTGTCTGTTCCTCTGGTGGCCCTAAGGGCTTTCTGTACAGCTCAGTGCTTCTTTCTTCTGGCCCAGGGTCGGGGGCTCCAGGGAGAGATCAGAGATCTGAGCTATAAATGGATGCTTTATCCTTGGCACCTGCTCCCACAAAGGGGAGGCCCTAGCTTTGCCTGAGTCTGTATCCTTAGCTGACTGATGAGAAACTGAGCCCAGAGAAGAAAAAGGGACTAGCCCAGGGAACAGGCTGAAGTGGACAAAGGACTGGGTCTCCCGGCTATTGGAGAGCTGCTTTCCTCTGCATCATCTGCTTTCTGGGCTGCTTCTGCCTGGGAGGCTGGCCAGGCAGGAGAGAGCACTGGTGTTTACAGCCATGGGGGCAGGGGCCCCAACGGCCCTGAGCCTATCTCTGAGGCTGTTCTGGTCTGTAGCTTCCTCAGAATGACCTGGGCCAGGCCTGGGAATGTGAGTGCCTTTACCACTTGATTGATCTCCTACATTTGGTTTGGTTCCGTTTCGACCAGCTAAAAGAGGCCTCAGCAGCACAGGATTTAGTGAGGGGGTGGGGAGAGTGGGATCAGTCGTGGAAGAAGGGTCTCAGACAGACACTGAGGAGTACAGAGCATCAGCCTGGGGCTTGCTGGCTGTGGAATCTGTAGTGTAAACAACTGGGAGCCACCTTGGCCCTCTAGGACTAGTGGGAAAATCCAATACAATGACAATGTACATTCTTGCAAACAGCCAATATAATAGGCATGAGTGAGAAAATTACAGGAATACAGAGGAGGGAGGAGCCAGCGCTGTTCAGGGTAGGGAAAGGAGAGTCAAGGGGACTGTTGAGACAAGTCTTGGAGATTAGAAAGTGGCCAAGTTGGGGGAAGGTCATTCCAGGCAGAAAAGTGAGCCTGTGTAAAGACCTGGAGGCAAAGAAGAGCCTGGAGTGACTGTTCAGGACTGGTCAGGAAGTGGGTGTGTACATGGGGGTGGGAGGCAGGGCATGCTGGGAGGGGCCTTGATGCCAGAGGAAGGAGACAGGGCTTTCTCCAGTTCATCACAGGGAGTCCCTGAGCCCAATAGCTGGAAACTCCCACTTCCTGGAAAACCAGGCTCTACCAATCAACTATTTTTCTCATCAAGTCCCAGGTCCCTACCCCAGCTGCCACTAGCTCAATAAGGGGCTGGTTTGTGATTGCAGAGTTTGGCAGGAGTGGCAGAAGGTGGAGTGGAAAGAACAGACTCTGGAATGCCTGAATCACATGGATTTCTTTCTTTTTTTTTTATTAAGTCATTTGTACATAGATCATGAATACATGTATGCCATTATGGGATTCAATGTGTTGATTATTTGTACAAATTGGAGTGCTTACATTCTACTAATCAACATAGCCTTTACCTCATTTACCCAATTACAGCATTAAGACATTTGTGTTCTACACCTGATAGATCCAACTTGTACTTGCAATATGCTCCATAGGTGTGGTCCCCCTACCAACCCTCCCTCTACAGACCCACCCCCCTCCCTTCCCTCCTTCATCCTAGGCTATAGTTGTGTTTCATTCTTCACATGCAAGTGGGAGTGATTATAAATTGGTTTCACAGTAGTACTGAGTACACTGGATATTATTTTTCTTTTTTTCTGTTTTTTTTCCCCATTCCTGAGATACTATGTACATGGATGCATTTATGGGTTTTAGTGTACTGATTTAATATACAATGCAAAATGCTTACATTGAACTAAGTAACACATCCATCACAATTGTGCATTTCAAAACTATTAAGAAAAGAGTATAATTGTGCACATTCATGCACATTAGGTGAAGTTCCCCCAAATACCCCACCACCTCTCTCCTCTCCTCCCCTCTCTCTCCCCTTCCCTTCTGTAGGATTTTTTTTTTTTAAGGAGATCTTAACAAGTAGTAAAAAAGAAATATACCTCACAGGTTAGTAGAAAGTTTTTATATTTTTCAAATATCAAATAAGAGCTTCATCTTATACATTAAAATAAGTGTAGATGCAGTAAAGTGTTAAATTTGAAAAGTAAAACAAAAAGTCAGCCAAAAAGTAGAACCGTGTACTCCTAAATTCCAGAAGTCTCCTACCCTCAAACCACACAGTAGTCACACATGCATAGTGATCAGAAGACATACTAATAAGGTAGCACAGGACAGTGGTTCAGTGGCTAAGAACATGGATTTAGACATCCCATATCCTAGCTCAGCCACTTACTAGATGTGTGACCTTCAGCAAATTAATTCACTAAGCCTACATTTCTTTAGCATTGAGATATTTAATGAGTCTCTACTTTGTAGATTTGTCAAGAAGATTGAGTTAACATTTGGAAATGTTTAGAAAACTGCTTAACCCAAAAAAGTACTGTAGACATCATTCTAAATAAATAAGAAAATCAAAACATCTATATATAACAAAGACCATGGAAAAAATTAAAAGTCTGCCTGAGAAATATTTGCAAAAATTGTCAGAAATGAATTAATGTGCTTAATTTATAAGCAGCCTTTATAAGTTATTAAGAAAAACCTTAATCAGAATCAAGAGGAAATGGAGTTGGCTACCAACTCGAGAAAATGGTAGCTTAAAAAAATAGAAGGCCTGAAATACTTCGGGGCTTTACAGTGTCAGGAGTGCAGCCTGCTTCAATTTTTTTTCTGTCCCTCTGTCGACCTTTTCCAAGGTCACCTCATGGTGCACGATAACTACAGCCACAGCCATTATGTGTTCATTTCAGCCAGCAGGAACGAAGAAATGGCAAAAGATCTCTTACCCCATTCGTTTAAAGGTCACTCCCTAGAATTTGCACGTATTTTCTTGTATCATATGACCATACACAACTGCATGGGAATATGAGAAATAAATACAGTCATTATCCCCTGTGCCCACATCCTGAGCGAAAAATTAGAGATTTTAATTCTAAGGAAGAATAAAGAACTGCCATTTAGAAATAAATAGTAGGCTCCGGCACAAACTCAGTGTTATCTGGCATGAATCAGAGACTAGCCGGTGGTCAAAGATACATGCAGTAAGACAGTCTCAGGCACTGCTTTTATGACTATTACATGGTACAAGCTTCATTAAAGACACATTTTAATATGTTCTTTTTAAAGTTAAAAAGAATACACTTACATTTTACCCTGCCAATTACATTTTGGGAAAATATAGTGCGGAGATAATCTGAGATTCAGTGACAAATGAACATACATGGATATACGAGGGCATTAGTGAAAAGTGGACTATAATCCTAACCGTTCAACAATCACTTAGAGTGTAACCAGAAAATGGAACATTGGGAAGCCATCGAAGATCAGGAAAAGGGAAAGAAAAGGGAAAGAAGGCAATAGGGAGAAGAAAGGGAAAGAAAGAAGAGGGGAGGGAAAGACCCAAAGTTGTCATGTTCATGGGATGCCTGCTTTGTAAATATCAGAAATAACATCAGCCAAGCTTTATTGAGTGCTTCTGGGAAGCAATTTACAGTATTATCTCATTTAATCTTTACAATCTCCTAATAGTACATGCTGTTATTTCCCTCCGTTTGCAATACAAAACAGCTGTGGCATTGAGATATGAGGTAATTGTCTGAAATAACATGGCTGTTCAATAACAAAGAGCGGCTATAATAGCAGTAGCTTTAACTCCGAATTCACAGTTTTGTTGTGTCCTGACTGGAGAGAGAGAGGATGAAGAGGGAGGGAAGATGCAACCAAGTGTCAAGACTAGTAACCTTGGTGATCATTTTACTGGTTATTTATTTTTCTCTTTATTCTACAAAGCCTGGGAATGTCGAAAAGTTTTATCTGAGGACTAGTGACTTTATAATGAGGACGAGGGAAGAAAACTCAAGTGTTGCCAGCCTGTACCATATCAACTCACGTTGCAAACTGAGGTTTGACTTATTTATAAATCTGTACTTATGCATAATTTATTACACATTATCTAAAGAAACGTTAGCTATTCTCTTGTTTGCCCATGGGAAAGAGGAAAAAAATCTCTCCCACTTCATTGTTAAGTTATGCTCCTGATTTTCTCATCAGAATGCCTGACAGATAATAGCTGTGGCTATTCATAGACACATGAATTTACTATACTAATATCCAGTGCCCTGAATGTAGGACATTCATGGTATAAGATGAATGACAAGTTAATGAGTTTTTCTTCCAAGTAGCTGGCATCCGGTCTAGTAAACAATTTCTTCTTTTTTGCACACAATGCAGCACACATAGTAGGCATGTGATGCATAGATGCTGAATAAAAGAAATAAAGCCCTCTAAATTTCCATCTGGGATTTGGGCCATGCTGCAGAATTTTAAAATGGCAATAGTATTTTGTTCCACAAATATTTTAGTGCATAGACTCTGTGTGAAGTGTGATACCAGGGTTAGAGATCCAACAGTGAAACAAAGCAGACAGGTCTCTACCTTCACAAAGCTTATCAGCAATTAAAACCCTAGAGCAGGGAGCAGCAAGCGACAGCATGCAGGCCAAATCCAGCACACCGTCTGTTTTTCTACATCCACGAGCTAAGAATAGATTTTACAATGGTTAAGTGGCTGCAAAAAACACAAAAGAATAACAACAATTCATGAAACAGGAAAAATATCCACAATTCAAATTTATTATACATAAGGTTTTAGTCCTCAAATCTTTATAGAAAATATTTGACCACCCTTACCCTAGAGTTATCTATTTTAATAAAAGACTTATAAGGACTGAAACTTTGGGTTTTTTTACTAAATGGAGAGCTAGCCCTGACTCTCAGACTTTGCTAGCCATTAAAACAGATACTTCCAGAGTAGGGGCTGTCAAACATTTTCTGGATGGGCCAGAGAGAAAATATTTGAGGCTTTGCAGGCCATGCATTCTCTGTGGCAACTACTTGACTCTGTCTTGGTAGACGAGAGACAGCTGTGCACTATATGTAAACCAATGGGTATGCCTGTGTTCCAATAAAGCTTTACTTATCTGTTAAATTTCATTTCACGATTATCACTGATCATGGAACTTAGCAAAGCTCAGATCAACTATTTTGCTAAAGAGTCAAAAGGGATTGCAGCCATTTATTTGTTACTATTAGCTATTTATGAAGTAAATATCAGAGAGAACTAATATTTGGGTCTGAATTCTGTTCAGAGAAAAAGACAAAAGACAGATCAATAGAAACATGATTATCTTTTGCAATAACATCTTTACATTTTAATAAGAATAAAATATTAACAAAGTATCTAGTTATATATCTTCTGTTTAAACATTATTGATACAAAGATGATTAAAGGCTCTCTGAACACACTGCCCAAAATTTTAAATCTTGATTATTTCCTGTAAACACTGTGATTGAAAAACTATATGTTCAATCTCAACTGTTGGCAAGGACATGAGCAACGAGAACTCTCATGTACTGATTTTAGGAGTGTGAGTTGACAAAACCACCTTGAAAAATACTTAGTCAATACCCATGAAAGCTTAATACATGTGTTCCCTATAAGTCAATAATTCTGCTCCTAGGATGGGCTCAATAGAAAAGTATGTACATGATATCCCGAAGACTTTTATAGGCATGTTATTGCAATATTATTCTTAAAAACTCAGAACTAGAAATAATCTTCAGATTCACCAACAAAATGGATAATAAATTGTGCAATATTCATTACAATGGAATATACTCAGCAATGACAATATTTAAAAAAACTACACTTAACAATATGTTTGAAGTTCACAAAGATAATATTGAGGAAAACAATGCAGACAGGAAGAAACTAAACTCTATAAATTTAAGAAAAGATAAAATGTATCCATACTTCTAAAATTGGTTACCTGGATGAGAGAAGTACTAACAAGAAAGGGGGCAAGATGGGACTTCTGGGGTGCTGAGAATGCTCTGTTCCTTGGTCTAGGTACTTGTTCTATGTTCCATTTGTGAACATTCATCTGTAAACCTATGATTTGTTCACTTTAGGTTTGCTATGTTAGAAACAAATGCAATCAATCCAAGAAATGTTAAAATCCCAGAATATGTAGAGTTAGTAGAGTTGCTACTCTTGATATGAAATAGATATGCTTGAAATAGTAAGTCATTCCATTAACCACAATTGATCTATACAACCACAGAGACCTCAAATAGAGACCTCTTGACATAATGATGTGAAATACACTTGTAAGAACCCCTCCCCCCACAAAATCCATATGCCACCTTATGAATTGGGAAGCCTTGGATCCAAGGAGCCCTTCTTTTATGCTAATAATAATCCTGGAAGGAGGTGGTCTAGTCCCATCCTAGTTTTAACATTACTTTACAGAGGAGCTCAGTTATTCCCCTGTGCTGGGATTTTTCTGCCTACTTGTTGTCATCAGGAAGTTAATGTGGCCTCTCTTTGGGTTATTTCAGTTTTTATATAGGAGTTTAAGGACAGGCCATAACAAAACAGAATATTTCTGATGTATCGCTCTGTACCCATGAATGTTTATATAAAAGAACTGTAAATCACAAACAATGCTTACTTCAAGTGTACAACAGTGCCCAAGGAGATATTATTTGGAACAATCTCTAATTCCAATATTTATGAGGTTCCTAATGTCATAATTGTCAAGAAAGCTGGAATTGGCCTTGCCCTCTTTAAATCTGTAACCTCAGTATCTAGCAAAGTGCTAGATAACAAGAATTGGCTGAGTGAAATATTATTTTGTCATTTGAAAAATTATGGCTTTGAAAACTAACAATTGAAGAAAATGTTCACAATCTAAAATTAAGTAAAACAAACCAAGGCACAAAGCTGTGCATACATCCACTATGATGCTACTATTATAAAACTCACAGAATGTACATATAAATATCAGAGGGAAAAAACGGAAAAATAATGAATTTAAAAAGCATGACAATTATCAGTTATTGGTTTACTAGCTCTCGCTTTACCCTCCTTTCCAAATTTTAAAAATTAATACATATTATTTTTAAAAGTAGCAAAAAATATTGATAAAAGCTCCAAAGTGTGAAGGACTCAAAAACCAACAGCAGGAAAGAATGACAAGGTCAAACACCTGAAACTTTGAGCCACCATCCAGTGCCTCCCCTCTGCTAACGCTGACACCTGCTCTCCCTTTTCTCCCCTCTGTAGGGCCTGAGGCCAGATCTCCAACGGAACAGCCCTTTCTCCTTCATTCTAACAAGCAAGCAAGTCACAGCTGGCATTTTCTTCTTCCCCTGTTGGAGGCAATGGTTTAGCTCTAGGAGACCCCCAGGGCACTGATAAGTGCTCGCCTACAAGTCTACAGGTACATTTCCTTTGTCTCTTTCTTCACTTTAGATTTCCGAAGCCCAATTTACTTTGAGGGGAAAAGCAGTCAAGCTTCAGAATATCCTAGTTTGCTGCTTTTCCTGAGGCCACTTAGTCTACGGCTCCTGATCTCCCAGAGCAATAAGCTTGGGCTCAAATGTTCTCTGCCTCAAGTTTTCTTCTATTCTGGAGTCAACTGCTGAGTATCAGCTCTCCTCCCGCCTTGTGGCACACCTAGTTCTTAACTAACTCACCCAGTCTCTATAAAATGATTCAGATGCACAATGTGAAAAAGCCATACTTATTCCACATTAAATAAATATCCCCCTAATATCACACACAGACTAAAGGATGATTAAAAGATGCTTCATGCCCTCAGAATGGATACACATATTTATTAGGAAAAACAGCCTAACAGGGTTTAGGGCGCGTTTTGAGGAAGCAGAATAAAGTGAGAAAGAAATGAGAGGCTACAAAGAGAGAAGATGAGTTTTACAGCCCGTGAGGCCCTCCAGCCAGAGCAGTTCAAGATTGCTAGACCTTAGAAGAAATCTCTGAGATTGCTGACACCCTCACTTCACTCAAAATGGTACAGGAGACCACAGGGCTCTTAGTGGATTCCCCCCCCCCAGTATGCTGTAGACAGCAAACATAGAAATATCTACATATTTTCTATGCCCTTGTATCTTGCATGATAACTGTATTCCTGGGACTTTCTGATTTCTATAGACAGATATAACTATAAACAGAAAACTGCTGGTTGCTAGGTATATTACATATTCACCAGCCTATCATTTTACTGAGTAATTTTATTTTTAACAAGGAAAAGAAAATAAATCCCATCTACTATGACCATCATTTCATAAAAGACATAACCTCAAAGAAAATGTCATTCATTTAAATTGTAGAAATGTGCCCTGGTGTGGGGGACCCGCTGGCCCTCTGTAATCTGCCCCAGTTCATCAACTGCTTGCTATGCAAATGAGTTACCTAAATACTACAATCTGGGAATATTGGTTCGACTTCCAACAGCTCATCTTAATAGAGCTAGTAGAAAGTTATACTGACTGTCCATGTCTGTTTCTACCCAGTGTCTTCGTTTGAGTTCTCAGAGCAGACCTCAAGGCAAAGCTTTGAATCCTGGGAGGTTCATCTGGGGGGTGATGTCAGGAAGGACCGAGAGGCCAGTGGTGAAGTATGGTAGGGAAAGGGAAGAAGCAACTGCAGTGTGCACTGTGGGCAACTGGGCCCAACAAGGACTGCTTGGGTTTCTAGGCAACACCTCAAGTATTTTTTGATCAATTCCCTGCCCATCCTTGGTGGAGGACGGCTCCCAGACACTACTGACCTCCTCCTATCACTGGTGGAGCCTGCTCCTATAATCAGAGAAGGTCCTCAAGCAGAGAGAAACTGTTTGCACAAGAGTGCGCTGACACAGCGTGCTGGGGGAATATGGCACAGCACCAACACTTTAGTAAGGCTTCTCAAGTCTCAGGCATACTGATTAATTAACTTCACATTAACATTGAGACCATTTCTTTATTTAATGCTAGAATTAGGTGCGGAATTTGTAAGTTGCAAGCTAAGGGCATTTCCTATATTCCCTGGAGTCTCCAAAAGGCATTCTGTATACTTTGTGATCTCTTTTTTAGTAAGGACTTGACACATCCAGGAGAGAATGAATAAGAACGAAGGATGCCTCTAGAGTACAGAAGGTGATGGGACTGACTTATGTCAGCTTTTGCCTCCTCAGGCGGTTAGATAATGGAAAAAAACATTTAGGACATGAGGGATTTAGGGACTGTCAGAAAGAGTTTGTCAAAAAAAAAAGTTGAATTTATTTCACCTTCTTAATAAGCTAAAATTAGTCACCACCAAATAAATCATAAAGGCAACTGGAACCTCTTCTCAGAAGCTTGCCAAGTTCTGATGCATAAGGCTTTGTTGTTTGTTTAATTTTAATTTTGGATTCATATTTGGTCAGAAAACAGCTTTAAACACGTTGTCACTTCATATCTATATCCGTACAGATAGCCAAATTAAGACATAAGGAACAACAGAGTCAAGGTTTATTGGGGAGAATCTTACAGAAGATTTAGTTATCCCTTTACACCAAAGCTAGTTTATAAACCTCGATCATTTCTGGCACTGAGTAAAGGCTCAAGATTCAAAGATCAGGAACATGCTTTTCTGGCCTCAAGGAGCTTACACTGTAATAGTTGTAAAATCTGAATACAACATGGAAAATGAGGAATTAGAGTACCCACTGCTGCCAAATCAAACCAAGGATTTGAAAACCAGAAATCCAGTTCAGAAATAGGAAAAGACAAGTCTCAGTGTCCAACAAAAGAGTTTGGGCAATATTAGACAATAAGAACATCAATGAGACTAGAAGAGTGAGCCTAAGACTTTTTCGGGAATTAGGCCCTTGCTTTCTTTCATCAGGGTCCCTTATTGTTTTCTTTCTAGAAGCCCCTCCCCCTAAAAGGTCCCAAGTAGATACTACTGTGGCCGGGCCATCTGTTCTATCATTTAGATCCGTATGTAGCCCTGTTGTAGACTCCATAGCAGGCCCGTGTGAGGGGAGCCCTGGCTACCTGATCTCTTGCCTTCATTCATGCTATGCTTATTCATCTTGTAGGATTGACTTTTTGCTATATAACCATATTAGCACTGAGCACATCCCTAAACCTTAGCCCACTGGATAAGTTGTCCAGACCTCTGAGGACATCCTTCTTCTCAAGGCAGATAGATCACCTTGCTACATGTCTCCCTCTCTACTCCCCCCAGGCTCTTGCAAGGTTCCTGGATCCTGTCTTGATTAATCATCTTGCCCAACACTTTTGAGTCCCAAAAGTTGCCTGGGTCTCTACTCCTGTGCCCCTATATAACAGATAGGACATATTGGGAGATAAGTATTAGCAAGAAAAAGAATGACAGCAGCTGACCTTTATTCACACCCACTCTGTGCCCGGTTCTGAATTATACACCATCTCATTTAATCCTCACCCTGTGAGAAAAGCAGATTATTTCTTCCCAACTAAATAGGGAACACTTTTAGGATATTAAAATAGGAGGACCTACTCATACATGAGAAATGCATTCAGTTGAATCCGGAAGGGTAAAGCATGTAGATGCTACAGGTATGTCTCCACAAGCAGATAAATCTCCAGAAGAATAAAGTAAAAACATTTTCTCATGAATTTGACTGCAGGGCTATTACTCACATATTTGAAATGATAATAACCAGACCTAATTTTAAGCAAAATGATAATAACCAGACTTAATTTTAAGCAAACATCCAATATTGACCCTGGAAATGTTTCGAATTGAGACTGCAAGATACGTACAAACAGATAACCCGTGGTAAGCACAAGTACAAAGCTCACCATTCATGCCGGAATCCTTTCTGCCACTTTCTCCCCTGTTACCATCTAGTTTAAATGACAGAGATTAGGTAGCATCTATAAAATTTTGGCAGCTGCTGGCATAGTGTTATTTTGACAATAATACCACATTATTACCTTGACATTGTAGCTGCTGATCTGCAGCACTACACACCAGCACAGGCCTCTCTGGACCAGCTTGGTGCATGGCTGTGAGGCCTGATGGTAAGGCACTCCTAGGAATTCCCACCACTATAAAATCTTCCCCATATCAACTGGCCCCTCTTAGTTTCCCATCTCTAGATTTCACCAACAAATCAGATTTGGTGCCATTGTCCATTAAAAAGAATGACGTACAAACAAAAACTCTCTCTAAAAGTTGAGTGAAGACTTGGGGGATTCTCAGGACCATGAATAAAATCATCACACCAGGATTATTTGTGGCTTCCCTTCTAGTGACCTTTCATCTTAGTCTTAAATTGTAACTATTATTTTTTCTGCTGAAAGACATAGGCAGCACATGTTTGCTAAAATCCGGCTCTTGATACTCAAAACTCCAAATATGACCAACTCTCAATAAGAGAATTTACATAATGAATACTGATTATTCAGTTTGGGGTGATGATGTTCTAGTATATGCAATGATCTTTGTGATCATACTCTGCTAATATTTTCAAATTCCACAGGTCTTCCAGGAGAATCTAAGAAGATGAAAGCAGCTCCTCCTTCCCAGGATACTAGGGGAAAACAGCAGCATACAAAATAAACCATCACTAGGCTGGGGGCACAGAGGAGAGTAGCAGAAAATGCAATAAGTATTCGACCATGAGACCCAGATAACTTGGCTTTGTGGCAGGTATATATCACTCCCTCACTACACATACACACAGACACACGCACACTCACACATACGCACACACATGCAAGCTCTACAAACTGTATGAATAGACTCGAGAGCATAATCCTAAGTTCCTACAGGAGTATAGCAAGAACAAAGCTATTTCTCTGCCCTCACCTAGCTGCAGCAACAACACTTAGCGACAGTAGGAGGCAAAGCCTCAGCATCATTTCTACAGATGCTTCGAATTATAATTTAATCATATAAACAAGCTCTCTTGTTATTGTGCTTTCCTTTTCACTGCAGTTGTCATTAACACCAAGCAAGGGAAAAGCATTAAATGCAGTACTCACAACACCCTTCCACTCTTGAAATCAACAGCAACAATGAACATAATATACAACATTTTACATTTTCACATTGTTGTTCAAATATGACTTTTCCTTTGTTTTCCCCTCACCATCTTATTGACAGATGACACAAAGACACACACATTCCCACCTGCGTGGTACACACACACACAGGCCCAAACACATACACACACAAGCTCATAAACACTGACAGCTGACATCTATCTCTCCTCTTTTCCATATAAACTTGGAAGCAGGGGGAGGAATTGTTGGAGAAGTAGCAATTTATCGGACACAATGTGGCCTTGCTAAGATTTAGGTTTCCAAGAGCATTAGAAAGAAAATGTGATATAGTATTTTCCATTGGAAAAAAGGTAGATAGCTTACATTTCCTAAAATCCTGATATTGAAGACCGGGCACGGTGGCTCACACCTGTAATCCTAGTACTCTGGGAGGCTGAGGCTGGTGTATTGATTGAGCTTAGGAGTTTAAGACCAGCCTGTGGAAGAGCAAGACCCTGTCTCTAAAAAATAGGTGGGCATGGTAGCAGACACCTATAGTCCCAGCTACTTAGGAGGCTAAGGCAAGAGGATCACTTGAACCTAGGGGTTTGAGGTTCCTGTGAGGGAGACTCTGTCTCAAAAAATAATATGCTGATATTGATACTTTTCTCTAAATGAAACTGAGTATTTAGAGTTGACGAAATGTTACTATAAAAATTAGAAAGACAGGTGCATATGTTTTAGTTCAGAGTCTCTTAAAAGCAGAACCTGAAGCAAGGAATGAAGGGCAGGTAGTTATTTTGGAGGGAAATGGAAACGAGTAGGGAAGGTAAGGCAAGAGACAAAGAGTACATGAGTGAGCAGGCTTACCCTGTATAAAATTGAAGCTTAAGCCCTCTGGGAAATATAAGTGTCAAGGTAGGATGTACACTTCAGAATTATTGCCTCCGCCTCAAGGGTAAAGGAACTCGAGATTTATTTATTTTTTTGGTTGCAGTTTGGCTGGGGCCAGGTTTGAACTCACCACCCTTGGTATATGGGGCTGGCGCCCTACTCACTGAGCCACAGGTGCTGCCCTGGAAGTTGGGATTTATATACCAATTCCCTTGAGTTACTGGTTGAGGGTTTGGGGTGGAGAGTGGGTAATTCCATGACACTTCTTACAATTTGATGTTAGTGAGCACAGAAGACCCTAGAGGCCAGAGAGAGCCATCGCACCAACAAATGTAGGTGCTGGCAAGGTGCATGAAATGGTGAAGGACAAACAATGTCTGCCACAGCAAACTTTTGCTTCTGTATGTATTTCAGTATGTTCTAGTGTGTTTTAGTATACTTATGTGAGCAAAAATGCTTCTATAAATGTGGCACAAGACACTTTGTACCGCAGATAAAAGAGTAAGCCAACAGTGAAATGAAAAAAAAGACTCCAAATGGCAAGGGAAAAACCTATTGAAAAGAAAAACAGTGACTCAACTGTACATCATGTACACCAGATGTTGGCTTTAAAATGCCACAATGATAAAATACTTCTGCAGTAGACAAAAATAGCATTAGTTCATTCTACCCGTGGAAATTATGAAGAATACCACATGCCAGAGTCACCTAAAAGCAATATATATCTGGATTTTAAATACCTTATATGCCTCCAAATTAATCCACAAATAAAGGCCGAGTAAAACAATACCAGAGAAATTGGGGATACCCAGCAATTTTATGAACAGTCATGAACTTCCAGAGATTGGCGTAAAATGTTTGCACTAGCTCAGTGGTTTGCAACCATTGCACGGGAACATATTGGTGTGCTGTGAGAGGATCTTAGATGCGCTGTAAAAAATTGATAGATCATTAATTAAATTATTTTCAAGAGAAGTTCAAAGCACAGTAAGTGTTTTTTTACTTTTTACTTTTTTTTTCTTGATCAACATAATTTAAGTGTGCCATAGGAGCTTAACTATAGCTTCTAGTGTGCTTTGAGATAAAAAGATTGAAAAACAAGATATTAAGATGAAGAAGATGGTTCACTGGCTGCTACAGAAATGGGCATGTGGCTCAATAAAAGAAAGACCAGCCAGTTAGACAAGGAAGAACTAAAAGCTTATGGCAGGTTGTAAAAATAACAACAGATCATCCCTTACCCTTAAGGTCAAGGTGGTTTTGTAACTCTACCCAGCAAGGGGCAGGGCCTTGTTTTCTACCACTGGAATCTGGGCTGGTTCTCATGAGTTGACTAACTAATGGGATAGAAGCTTACTTAACACATGCAGAAGACCCCTTCCCTGGCCATCCCCCACAAAGTGTCAGATATGGCTAACATGTGACAAAGGCCTGAGAATGGGACTGAGCCTAACCCACACCAGATGAACTGCCAGGCATATGGTGGTAGTTAAAAGTCACGAATATTTAGGGTAGGTTTGTCATGCAGCAAATGTTTACTGTCTCAAAACCCTGACAGACCTTCAGGGTCAACATTCACTTCACACCTTACGTATTTATTAATGGCTTACCACAAACTGCCAGAGTTCTAGGTTCAGGGATTATACAATTGATAAAAAGAGTCACCCTATCTGCTGTCATGGAGCTTACATTCAGATATGAAGAAACGTCTGTGCAAACATCAAACAAACAGAATATGCCAGATGGTGATAAGTGTTACACTTGATCTTAGCCAAAAGGCCGAGAAGCGATGTGATAAGTATTAAAAAGGAAAGGGGGGTGTGAGGGGGTCAGCAAGTGACAGAGATCAAGGGCACTGTTTCAGATAAGAGTTGGGGAGGCCTTTCTGTGGACCTAACATTTGCACTGGCCTCCAGCTACCTGCCCACCCATGTCCCACCTCTCTTCCGACAGCTTACTTCACTCCTTCTCTTCTAACCCGCCAAACAGACCATGGTCTTGGGGCTGTTGCACACACTGTTGCCTCTCTGTCAATCATGGAGCTATTTGCAAGTACCTTTGAGTGGAGGGAACAGTGAGAGAGGTTTCTGCTACCTGAGATGGGGGGTTGGAGGAGCAGTGATAGTAAAAATGGCTGCCATTGTTCTCTTCTTCAGATTATAAGTGAAAATGATCTGGCAAGAAAGAGTAAGGCGACCAGATGTCCCACTTTGGGCAGGATAGTCCCAATTTTTAACAATTTGTCCTGTGTCCTGCAGCGTTTTTAAAAGTCCCAATTTTTGGAAAGAATACATGACAAGCTAGGGAATGGCGGGAGAACAGGAAGGGAATATAGTTTTTGGCTGCTGAAAAGGTTAATGTAACTCCATTTGGGAATGAAGAGGTTAATGTAACTTCATTTGGAAATGAAAAGGCTAATCTAAACTCCCTACTCCCCTCCTGGGCAAGGTTGCCCATGTAGAATCAGTATCAGAAGGAGAC
>CAUYQV010078655.1:0-27535 GCA_963574575.1 Galagoides demidoff
ATGGCAGCTGTCTGCCTAAGGTGTCTCAATCAATGGCTTAATGGCTGAGCAGCAGGTGTGGGGGAGGCAGCAGGGAGTGGCCCTGCGGTTTAACAGAGCTTATGCAGTAAATGACAAAATGGTGCTGGTCTGGCCCTTTCACTGGCATGCTACAGGTGCTGAGCTGAGACAGGGGTGGGGTGGGGGTGGGGGTTTATAAAGAACAGAAAGTTTCTTACAGTGCAAGATCAAGGAACTGGCAGGTTTGGTGTCTTTTGGTGTTTGCCAAAGGCTTCTCTCTGCTTCATAGATGGTCCTTGGTTGCTGTGTCCTCATGTGGCAGAAGGGCAGATGGTGCTGTGAACAGCTCCCTTGCACCTCTTTTATAAAGTCAGTTTCATTCATGAGAGCAGAGCCCTCATGAACTAATCCCCTACCCCAAAAGCTCCACCTTTCTAATACCATCACAAGAACTTGGGGACACACACATTCAAACCATAGCAGATCCTTCGAACAGGCTTATGTCCGCCCCCTTTGTAGGCCCCTGGAAAAGGATCACAAAAGTGAAAGGAAACAGAGAAGCAAAGCAGTTGCTCTTTCAAGCCCTAAAACTAAGACAGACTTCAAGCCCTCTGTAAATGGAGAAGATCCCTTCCCTTCCCTTTGCTCTCCTCTCCCTCCAGGCATTCCTCCCCTCCATCTCCAAGGGAGCCTGGGAAGGTATTATCTGTCTTTCCACTCAATAGCTAAAGACACAGAAGGATGACTCGCTCAAGGTCACCACTTAACTGGGGAGGATCCTGTGTCTAGTCAGGGAACTTACCAGGGCCTGCTGGAGGGGCTGTAAGAGTAACTAATTCTCCCTTACACCAACCATCTGAGTACAAGTGTGTGCTGTATGGCTCCCCAAATGGCATGGTGCTGCCTTACTTCACAGATGCCTTCTGGATAACACAGGTGGAACTCTGGAAATCTCCCATCTTCACCTTCACCAGCTCTTCCATTCCATGACCTCAGGCTCTATCTGGCCTCTCCCAATCCTCCTTCATGCTACCTTCCCAAAATGCTAATTAGGGTTGCTTAAAATAAAGTGAGCCCTTAGAGTGGGTGAGGAGCTGTTCATAGCTCTTTCCTTGAATTAACTTGTTCAATGTTGACAACAATTCTGTGAGGTAGCCACTGGTGTTAACTCCAATTTACAGATAAGAAAACAGAGGCACAAGAAGTTAAAGTGGCTGACTGAAGGTTACACAGTAAGTGGCAGAATTAGGATCTGAACTCAGGCAGTCTGGCTCCTGAGCTTGGCCCTCTCAGGCCAGAAAACCCCCTCTATAGGTTTTTATTTTTCTAGTAATAACAATGTGTAAGTTGTATGGATTGCTTACTATATATTAGTGAGCGAGGATACTTGAGAAGGGTGAGGTCTAGGAGAACAGATCTTCTCAAGGAGACCACAAGGATACAGCTGCAGGGTCCTCTCCATGGTGACTCAGCTCTTGGGAATTTGTAAACTTAACTTCCTGGAACTTGGAAATTCCACTTCTGTGAAGTCCTGTAGTTCTGTGGGGGCAGGAATAGCATCTCTCGCTTGATTCAAACTGGCCAATGAGAAAGGTACCTGTGAGTTGGAACTTTTTGACTGGAGATAAAAAGGGAAAGACCAAGCCAGTCCTGGAGCTCAGCCATTTGGAATTCTTCTATGCCAAAAGCTCCGCCGGTGAATAAAGCCTCCCGCCCCTCTGTCAAGCCTCATCTTCCTGCAACATTAGGACCTGTTGTGGTTGTGTTGCACGCATGAACTCATTTGATTTTTTTTTTTTTTGAGACAGAGCCTCGAGCTGTTTGCCCTGGGTAGAGTGCTGTGACATCACAGCTCACAGCAATTCCAACTCCTGAGCTTAAGTGAGTCTCCTGCCTCTGCTTCCCAAGTAGCTGGGACTACAGGTGCCTGCCACAATGCCTGGCTATTTTTTGGTTGCAGTCATCATTGTTGTTTGGTGGGCCCTGGCTGGATTCGAACCCGCCAGCTCAGGTGTATATGGCTGCTTGAACCACAGGCGCTGAGCCAACTCATTTGATTCTTAACAATAGTACTAGAGTATTGGGGATATTACATTTATTTTTTAGATAAGGAAACTGAGGCATAGAGTCCCACAACAAAGATGAGTTACTAGACAGTCCAGCGCCAGAGCCAAGCTTTAAATCCCTGTGCCATCCACTGTTATGAGTCCTTTTTTTTGGAGACAAGTTCTTATTCTGTTTCTCAGAGACATCATCTTAGCACACTGTAACCTCAAACTTTTGGGCTGAAGCAATCACAGGCCAGATTTTAGATCTAGTATTTGTCTCAGTTTCCTAGATCACAGCAAGGGGACTGTCATATAGTAGCAGAAGTCATGTCATACTGAAGCACAGGACTTCAGAAGGGTTTCTAGATCCTCTCTTAGAGGGAAGTGGCCACTCAGCAAGACTGGAACATTATGCAGTTTAGGACTTGGGATCTTGGTCTCCAAACCCACCCCTAAACCCTGGATCCTTTTTTGTAACTTAAATCCTATTTAATAAGCCCCCAAGCTTTCTGTTAGAGAAGCCATTGTTATAGCAAAGTCAAGCAAATGCTCTGTCAATGGAGTCCCTACAGTAGCAAATCTTTGCCCTACCCACAGCAGGTTAGAAACTTGGTAATTAAGCCTTGGGAATGCAGCGTTTCCCTATGACTATCATATTGTTTTCTCCTTGCGAGGGAGAGTGTCTAGAATATGTGCTGCTGTGAGAGGATCTTATGTGTGCTGCAAAAATTTTTAAAGATCATTAAATTATTTTTGAAAGAAGTTCAGGCTCAGTGCCTGTGGCTCAATCGGCTAAGACGCCAGCCATGTACACCTAAGGTGGCGGGTTCGAATCCCCAGCCCAGGCCCGCCAAACAACAATGATGGCTGTAACTAAAAAAAAATGGCCGGGCGTTGTGCCAGGCACCTGTGGTCCCAGCTACTTGGGAGGCAGAGGCAGGAGACTCGCTTGAGCCCAGGAGTTGGAGGTTGCTATGAGCTGTGATGCCATGGCACTCTACCCAGGGGGATAGCTTGAGGCTCCGTCTCAAAAAAAAAAAAGAAGTGTAAAAGTGTTCCCTTCTATTAACATCTGCACCAGCATCTGCCACTTTGGGACTTGGTTATGTGAGCTAATCTTACTGGGTAATATCTCAGGGTGGTTTTGATTTGCATTTCTCTGATGATTAGGGACAATGAGCAGTTTTTCATATGTTTGTTAGCCATTCAACTTTCTTCCTCAGAGAAGGTTCTGTTCATGTCTCTTGTCCGGAGCAGAGCTAGAGGATAAAGTTCATGAGTTAACCCAGGTAGTTAAAGAGGCAGAAAACAACTTGAGTTCTTAAAAGACATTTCAGTACTCAGTACATGTAAAACTAAATTCATAAATTTCCTTTCCTTATACAGTCTTCTTTTGGTATTCCCTATTAAAGTGATACTGCTGTTGTATAGTTTTGTAAGATACCTCGTAGTCATCTTAGATATCTTCCTATCCCTCTTAATCCAAATAAAATTTCAAAAACTGCAAAATATATATGGCTTAACTACATATCTTCTTTTCTGATCCTCTAACGCAGTGTTATTTCTGAGACTACCACAGCAGCCTCTTTACTTCTGTGGTCGTATCAATAGTTCTCCCTTTCCAAATGTTCCTTCATTTTGTAGCCAGAATGATGTTTACCCAACTCACTTCCCCTTTCAAGGCATCATGCTGTTCTTAGGGTACATGGTCTACAGTTATTCATATCATAGCTTTTTCAACTTTCCATTCCCTTTTAGTACCTTGAATGAATTTTTTGGTTTTTTAACTGCCTTTGGTAACTTAAAATGTAAAGATTTTGCCTTTGAATCCTCCCAATTTCTGGTAACACCATGAGCTGTCTTAACACATTTTGATTCTTAAATGTCAACTCAACCCAAATGGTTTTGCCTTTTGTCAACAGTAACACATCCTAGGTCTTCAGCTTCCGTGTTGGAAGTAACTGGCTTGTGCCTCTAAAATGAGAAACAATTCTGCAAGATGATAAGGCAGCACTAATCTGCCCCTGGTCCCACTGGAATTGGGTAACCACTGAAGTTGTTAGCTTTACAAGAGGGGTTTGAGAGGTTGAGAAGGACAGGACATTTTGGAGAAACCTGTATGATATGTAGATAATAAAGTTGACAGTGCATCACATTGTATACTTCCGTGTTACTGATTATATCGACTTTTATAAACGTTTTTATTTCTTTTCATAGCTGGCTCCAAAATATTGGTGAAAGACCCTAGACCTGCACTGGGGACACCTAGCCCGAAGTTAAGTGGTCAGTAATTTTATTTGTTTGGTAGAAGGCATAATTTTTAAAGTCTGCTTTCTCACATATTAACTATATACTTAGAAAAATATATATCAGTATAGAAAAAGTTTGCATCTGAGTATCTTGAACTTGATATAAGATATTGAATTTTTTTAGATATTGGATTTAAATCAGTGTGATATTGTGATATATTACGATTCCAGAAATATTGTTTATAGTTTCCTCTGCCCAAAATATATTTGTACTTTTCCTTATAATATTCCCCTTAAGAGTTTTTGAGAAAGTCAATAACATAATAGCAATACATATTTAAAATATTAAAACAAAAAGATCTTATCTATGTGGATCATTATGACTGTTCCGAGATACACAAAAATCAAGAACCATAAAATCTGCTTGGACGAAAACAAATGAAGCCTTCTCAGCAACACTGATAAGCCAAGCAAGTTGAAACTTGCATGGGAGTATCAGAAAGGATGCTGTTGACTGGATTTCTTGGAAGTCAAATAAGGGACCATAAGACAGTCTTATCTTAAAACTTTCGTAGTGACCTATGCATGAGTATATGTAGTTCAATTATGCATTTTATATAATTATTAATATTTAAATATATGCTTTTTAAAAGGGAACCAATACATTTAGTCTAAGAACAAAATATCAGCAAATTCTAGAACTTGTCCATTTTATTTTGAGTTATTTGATTTAAAAGGCAAATATTAAAACTTAGCATGCCATTAAAAACACAAGCTTAAAGTGTTGCCTACATATAAGCTTAATATAATTTTAATCCTATATACTCCCCAACCCATGAACATAGGAAATTAATCATATATCTAAGCCTTCATTTCTTTGTCTATATAAAAGTTATAATGATTAAATTGTTCAGTGAACTTCACAGCCATAAAGTGCAAAGTTCTGTCCTATAGTAAAGGCTCAATATATAAGAGCTTCTTTTTAGTATTACCATTTCATTCATGTTATAAAAGTGAAACACTACAAATAAAATAAGAGCTTAGTGTCTGATCTTTACATTGAAGACAAATTTTACTAAGTTATATTGGGCCAAGAACAGTGTTAGAATCTATTTTTTGTTGCATTCAGAAATTCTCAGCTATAAAAATGAAATTGCCTTTAAATTTGGAGACTGACACTGATTTTTTTCAGTGAAAACGTACTGAATGCCACTAAGACATTAAAAGAATATATCAAGACAAGGTAGAGTTAGCAATGGACTCAGAAAACCATGATGGTCAACCAGTGTCCAGAAAATTCCAAAGAAGATGCTCTATCTGGAAGCAGATGGGTGCTTTGAATAATAGCTTTAGCACATGAAGCATAAACCTAGACTATCCTGAGCAAAGCATGGCCACCCAATGGATAAATCAGGCAGACTAAAATTTGAAAAAGAACATGAATGAACTTAACAACACAAGCAATAAACTTGATCCAATGTACATACACAGAGATTTCTATATCAAACAATTATAGAATGTATATTGTCCTCAAAGGCATATGAGGTAGCTATAACAATTTATTATATATGAAATAATAAATAAATCTAAACAAATTTCAAAGCAAAGTTAGTTTTCAGACCTGATATCTGACCACAATACAATTAAAAGTTAATAAGAAAATACATAATTAAAACTATTTATATTTAGACATTCAAAGCTCTTTAGTACTAATAAATAACTCATGAACTAAAAAATACATTAAATGGAAAATATAATACTAGCATTTAATTATAGTAAAAAATCTAAATATCAAAGCTTAAGGACTAAGAAAAGCAAAGTTGTGAGGAATTTTTCTAACCTTAAATCTTTATATTAAAGAAAGAAAAAGCCTTTGAATTAGTGAGTTCAGCATTCACATTTAGAAGACATAAAAAGTATAACATAATAACCAAAAGAAGGTGGAAATCAATGTAATAACAAGAGCAAACAAAACAACCCAAATAATGGAAGAATCTCTACAGAGCTAAAAGTTGTTCTTCAAAAAAATTAAGGTTTTTTAAAAAACAAATTGGTAAAAATAATATAACAAAGGAAATGAGAACATGACTACATAGGAAGCAATTTAAATAAATTAGAAATATATTAACAGAAATTATCAATAATAACATATTTAAAATAGTAAAGAAAATGGACAAATTACTCAGAAAGTATATCTCACTAGAACGAATAAAAGTAAGTTTGAATAATCCTTAACCAATAAAGTACTGATTAAATTAATTTCCACAAAATAAAATAAATAAAATAATTTCTACAAAAACATATCAGACCTATATGGTTATACTGATGATTTCTCCCAAAGTTTAAAGGAACAGAACAGATCAGCCAAGTCTTATAACAGTCCTTACAAACATTAAAACTCATTCTGCAGATCCAACATAACCCTAATAACTTAGATGATGGCTTTATAAAAGGGGAAAATTCAGATCCATTTGACTCAGGATTATCGTTGAAAAAATTCAATGTAAAATCTTAGCAAGTCAAATCTAACATTTTGTAGAAAGGAAATATCATAACCAAATTGTATTCATTATAGATATGCAGGAATAGTTTAGTATTAATCCTAATAATATATCACATTGAGAGGTTGCAGTGCAAAAAATTATATCAATACATGCCAAGAAAATATTTTTGAAATTAAAAATCTATTTATGATTTTGAAAACTTTTAACAAATTAGAAAGGGAAAAATCTTTCTTTAAACGGAGTAAAAATATCTACAAGCATTCTAGAGCAAACATCATCTTAAATGAGAAATCATTAATCGATGAGAATTTTCTTTAAAATCATAAATGTTGACACGGTGATTAGATGACACCAAAGTGAATTCTAACCATCATTGTCTTCCTCCTTTTCATTGATATCCACATCCATGTTAGATGACATTTTAGAGTTTACAAAGGATTTCCAAATACACAGTCATATTTAAATCTCAAAATAGACTTAAGAGTGGAAAGAAATTGTCATCATTCCTATCATACATGGGGATACATATATAGGTGACCAAACAGTCTGTCTCTGCCACGCTATCATGAGTTGCGTTTCCCAGCTGTCTGTGGGAAAGTTAGAGGGTGGACAGGCGCGCAGAAGCCAGTAGATGGAGGCTCACCGTGGTCAGTTCCATGCAAACTTCCACCCTTTGCATTCAATGATATATTAGTAGCTTCACATCTGCTCATATCGGAATATTTCTACTATAATAATCAGCAAATGCCACAAATCACTTTTTTTGTTCAAGACCCAGTCGTTAAACATTTACTACCTTATCAGTGATTCATCCTGATGCAATTAACTTTGCTGCTGTAATCTTTCCACTGCTATACTGCCCTACAACTAAGGCTGCCTTTCATCTCTGTTAAATACTCCTTACCTCCTCTGAGAACCATGGACACACGATCATTAGGTATAGCAAAATTTTATTAATGGTTTTAGAATAGCAAAGAGTAATCACAGTATATGCCATGGGAAATAAACTATCAGAAAGACAACAACATGTTTATTGAGTGCCTACTGTTTGCCAGGCCCTACCTTTAGAATATCTTTGTCGGATTCTCCTCTAACTTCTAAAATCAAGAGCCTGTTCCCCCCATATCCCTGCCCTTCCTAATACAGGACAATTTAGTTTGTCACACACACCTCCCCCCACTGCATAGCATATTCTAGATACACTGCCGTTGGTCAAAAATTCTTTTAAAGTGCTTACCAAATCAAAAGCTTTGTACTCATACAGCATACCAAGTGTTTATGTAAACTTCCCCATACGCAGAGCATTCTGGTGAAGGTTGGGACTTGGGGAAAGAGTGCCACTCAGAGTATATCTTGGCAAAGGTCACAGAGCCAGAGGTACCTTTTTTTTTTTTTTTAATATTAACTACATGTCTGTAAATATATATCAACAGTTATGTAGTGATCTATAAGATCAATAACTGCTCTATTTATCTGCGTCATAATCATAATAAAGTAATGGTAAAATCTAACACTTAGCCAAACACTCACATTCATTTGCCCCTTTAATCTTTCTAATAATTCTGTGTTAGCTCAATGTTAATCATAATGAAGTTCGTTCAGTTTTAGAAAATTAAAAAATTCATTTCAATGATACAGCACATAAGATGTAGAGGAGGAACTTAAATGCAAGGAACCTACTTTCAGTGTTGGAGCTTCTAATCCTGCTGTATTGCTTACAAATATCATAGAAATACAAATTTCATTTGTTACGAAATATGCAGTCAAAACTCAACTCAGGGATATTTTATAGTGACCGTCTATGGTAGCTTTGCTTTATTGGTTTGGTAAAATTCAGAGAGTGCACAATTTGTAGCCTCACTCTCTATGATCTGACAGGTGGGAAGAGAGCAGGTGACAAATCACTAATAATGTGTTAGAGGGAAAAAGAAACTAAAAAGCAGTCTTGTAAATATCCTTCCTTCACTCCCTTACCCAAGTAGGCATTCCTCCCCGCAGAGCTGACTTCTAAGGATGTGAGGGTCAGGGGTAATGGAAGCTTCTCTCAGCCATTTCCCTGGAGCTGTGGAGACTGTGACACAACTAATTTGTATAATTCCAAATTTTGTAAATAATTTATGTAAATATAGTAAATCTTATTTGGCTGTTATCTAAAATCAAAAATAGTATTTCTTCCTCAGATGAAAAGTTTTCTAATATTTAGTTCTTTTGATTCTATCACAGTTTGTCTCTGCTCTCATGGGAGTTAGGCAGGTCCAGTGACAATTCTAGACAATTTAGGGACAATTTCTAAAAGTATCTGTAAATCTCCAAGTCGAAAATGTGGTGGAACTCTGTTCTTCTGTAGGAACATCTATTGTTGGAATAACTAAGTTTATTCTGTTCTTCAGACAAAGGGATGCTCCCTTGCCCAAACCTTCCAGAACCATTCTGCAAAGGGGGTGTCTATGCTCTTTTCTCTGTGTCCCTGTTCCCACTGTTAGGAGAAAAAGAGGCCTTTGGGGGCTTGTATACAGACTCATTTAGCTCGGGAAAATAATTGTATTTTACGTGTATGAGAAAAATATTGTGATAGGAGGCCAAATGTAAGCAAAGTATATATTTGTCCAGGTTCTGAAGATAAGCCCCAGGTCTTTCCTTGATACTGTCCATTTCTCTCTTGTTGATGACATATGAACAAACCTAGATTATTACAATTTTGATTTGTCCTAAAAACTTGAGACATGAAGAATTCATTTTATAACAGTTATTCAACATTATTATCTATTTAGCCATACGTCATTATTCAATTAACCAGCATTCATTCACCTACTATTTAATGCTTATATTTATATGATACTATCAAATTAATGTGTGTTTTTTTTAATCTACTCATAGTTCCCGATGATGTGTTTGCTCAAAATTATATATGGAAAGGCTCTTACAATTTCAAAGGAAGGAAGCAGCCCATGACCTTGACAGTTACTAGTTTCAATGCTTCCACGGGGAGAGTCAATGCAACGCTGAGCAACAGCAACATGGAGCTGCTACTTTCAGGTATCCCATTTAAAAGCACCAATGAAAAATAATACCCTCATGCCTTTACTTCTATCACGATGTTGTCATTTTTCTTAATGATTTTTGTGCCATGAAATATTTATTTTGATACATTTGTTTTTGACGACCTTCATATCCCTTCAGAGCCCAGGTTTTCTGGTTTGGAGACTGATGAAGGAGTATTGCTACACAAATGTAAAGCTGCACAGTTCTAAAATTAGTTTCTTCAAGAATGTTTTGTTGTAGCTAGAATTAGATGTCATGTGTTAGAACAGTGCTTTTAGTTTAATAGGAATCTTTCTCTATTCTCATGAGACCAGAGTCCGAATCAGTAATTTGCAAAGTATTCCCTGACCAGAAAAATCATTGTTGAAAATGAGATTTTTTTAGGTGGCTACTGAAATTTTCAGACAGGAAAGACAGTGCTGCACGTGTTTAAAAAGGTGTGAGAAAATCAGACCTGCTTAACTGCCTCAAGTTTCTGCTTCCATTGTCTAGTACCTTTATCTTTTGTCTGTCTCTTTATCTTTGGTTGCTGGTTTGTTTTTTTTTCACATTCATATATTTTCTCAAATGTCATATCCTTTGGCAACACACCCAAAGACCCCATCCAAAGGGCATTTTATCCTATAAATACAGTCAGACACACTCTTGATAGGGCAGCCTCCCCTGTTTTATTTTCTTCTCTTTACTATTTGAAATTATCTTAGATTATTTGTTATTTAACTATATTTTACAATAAAAGCTCTGAGAGGGAAGCGCTTTCCAATCCATTGTGCTACCCCCTGAGTCTAGAAGATCTTCTGGATCAAAATAAGTATCAGTACATATTGCCAAATTAGTAAATTTGAATCATCATTGTTCCATGCTGGAGCACTAATATTTAATATTATTAATATGAAATGTCTATATTGTAAATTTCTTGTATATATCCTACATAATTATTAATAATGAAATATATTGGTATAATGAAATGAAAAAATCATATTCATTGATTCTATAAATTTTTTAAAACATTATTGAGCTTTGTTTTGTATTATTGAATGATCCTTCATGAAACCTCATGTAGACAATATTATAATTTAATATATATATTTTTAAATATACAATTGCCTGGTATTAATTTTTAAAAGGTTTTTAATGGATGAGAAAAATGTATTTCTTCAACTTTAAAATGTAAACACGTTTTTTTCTTTGCTATAAAAAAGTTAGTCCAAAATAAATGTTTATTTATACTAATTTAGAAGAACCTCAAAAGAGATTCCTACAAATATAGGAAAAAAAAAATTAGTTTAATTTCCTTTCACTTACAGCTTCTAAACAAACCAACTGGAATAGTTTCCCAGCAATATGATTTTGATTACCTTTATGCCCTCTTCCTATTGATTGCATTTTTTTATTTTAGATTAAGCTCTATGTTTTGTTATCTTTACCTTTCAGCATTTTATGCTATTTATTACAAAGATGAGCAGTTGAGTGAATGAATGGAGCCACATTTCAACCAAGTTAATTTTTGAAATCCTTTTTCCTATACTGTTCTAAATATATTTACACTTCAGCTTATATTTACTCTTAAAATACCGTATTTTCTTAAGTTGTTCCATACATTATTCTTTTCCTCCTTTTTGTCATTACATGTATTTGCTTTCTTAGACTAAAAATTCTGCTTTATTTTTAAGACCCAGTTCAAATGCTTTTCCTAACAAGCACTTCTTGATCATTTCAGTGTGAAATGTTCCCTCTCCAGCCTGTTTTTTTTTTTTTTAATCACACTTTTCCATGTATTTTGGTTTGCTGTGTACCTTACTTATACCTCCTCCTTTATTGGAAATTCTTGAGAATAGGAACAACATATATCTATTTTTGTGGTTCCAGCAGCACCCAGAATATTCTGTCTCAGGGCTGGCACCTAATTCACTATTAAGGAAAATGTACAGAGTTTTAACATTTGATTTGTAAACTGGAAGATTTTAGAATCCTTTTGGAAGAAGAAAACATTTTATTTGCAATATCTTGGAATTATTTTGAAAAGTAGTACTTGATTTTAATGGCATAGGTAATTTAAACCTTTAATTAAACAATGAAGATTTAAAGTGAGGATTTCAGCCCAAAGGAAAATCAACATATATTGCAAGATTTGTAAAAACATCATGGATGACACCATCTCTGACTTGGGCCTTGTTTTATTTCTTTTCCTATTACATATTCTACATGATATAGTCAAGGAATTGTAGATAATAATGAAGCATAACTATTTACAAAATTAAGACTAAATGTCCTTGTATTTTACAGGGGTATATAAAAGTCAGGAAGCTCGCTTAATGTTACACATATATCTTATTAAAGTACCAGCCCACACTTCTGTGAAGAAAATGAAGGAGGAAAATTGGGCTATGGATGGGTTTGTAAGTATGGTTCTTTAAGAGTCTGCTGCTGATTTTAATGACAAATATGTAGTTTCTCCAGAAAAAGAGAATTTTCCCAATTTACCTGATACGAACACATATACATACTTGTATGTTAGCATGTATACATATTTAGTATTATAAAGTATCAGGCCTAGAATTATTGGAGTCTGAGGTGCATTTCTTACTTTCATAAAGTGTGTGTGTACGTGTGTTGGTCTGCATACAGATTTTCATTGGTTTCATCAAATATATTCTCTCTATAGTCAACCCTATGATAAAAAAAATCTGAATAAAATACTATGTATAATTAAATCTTTGTCTGGAACTCCTATTTAAGGCAGATGCAACATATTTACAAAGTGCATCATAAAATTAAGTATGCCTATTAAATGGAATGTAATTTTTTATGAAGTTCGCAAAGAACTTACGTGAAGTACATTCTGTGGGGAGATAGTTGCTGTAGCTTCCCCATGGAGTCACTTTGTTACATTGAGTACATTTATGTGATTGCAGTATCTAAATTAACAATTTGAAGAAACAAGTCTTTTATTAACACACTGGCCAAGAATCTTTGCTGAAGAATAAGCTTGAGAGATCAGGCCACCTCCTTCCAAGTACCAACCCTTCTTTCCTAAGGAAGGCTCAGTGGGACGGAAGATACCATAGTAGTCATAGGCTTCAGTTAAGTTTGGTTCCTGAGAAAAAATGGCCATCCTGTTTCTCTATTCTGTTTTGTAATTCCTGGAATTGAGAACTGACTCACGTCTTCTATGCACTCAGATGTTTAATTGTATTATTATGTAGAAAACAAAAATAAATGTATTCAATAAAATGCTAGAGTTTAAATTACTCTTTCTAGAACTATTTCATGTTTTACAATGGCCATACCCAAAGTCTGCTCTCTGAACATAAGGAGTAATTTCCCCGTGAAATGTCAGACTTCCCACAGTGGTTTGGCGTGCTTTGCTT
Organism: Galagoides demidoff; assembly: GCA_963574575.1. NCBI lineage: Eukaryota > Metazoa > Chordata > Mammalia > Primates > Galagidae > Galagoides > Galagoides demidoff. The sequence goes on from CAUYQV010078655.1 coordinate 13,215, forward strand.
TTGAGAGAGGATTCAAGGTTTTTACTACTTTTATGATACCATATGTGACTTGGGCAAGTGACGTTAATTAGCACAAACTTGCAGGGTAAATTCATACTACCAGTCAGTGATGTGGGTCACTGAAATGTATCAATTCTTATTTTTACCTGTAAGATGACATGACATTTTGCATGTAAAGTATGTTTTAAGGATAGGGTTTTATACAAATGTAAGGTGGATGGAGCAGTCAGCGATGGAACATTCGTCCCTTCTCCTGTGTCAGGGTTTATCTGTGGAGGCTCTGCCTGAAGATGTGGATTCACTTCACCTCTGGACTGCGTCTCACTGTCTCATTCTAGAGTTGAGGCTAGAAGGGCAGCAGCCACCTGGGACACCTTCCTATCAGAGTCAGAAGCTCTCAGAGGGGCAGGTGGTTCTGACATCAGCTCAAACGTGTTGATGTACACTTGTTTTTTAGAAGCTTATTTTAGGATGTAACTCATCTTATACTTTACCCATTTAAAGTGTACAATTTGGTGGTTTTTAATATATGCACAGGGATGTGTCACCATCCCCACAGCCAATTTACTAACATGTGCAAAGTTTAGAATGTCTTCGTCACCTTAGAAAGAAGCCCCACAGCCTTGAGCTACCTACCACCCACTCAACCCGCCCTCATCCTCACTGTACCAGAAATATACCCACTAATCTGTTTCTGTCTCTATAGATTTCTTTATTCTAGACTTTCATGTGAATGGAATTATTAACATGTCATCTTTTGTCCCTGATATAATAGTATATTTTATGCTTCTTAAGGCCTATGCTTGCAGCTGACCTATTGGCAATGCTACCCACATTTCACTGGCTGCAGCAAGTCCCATCCCCAAGCCCAACTCACTGACAAGGGGCTGGACTCCTCCCAGGGAGGTCGCTGGGAGGAGGCAGAGGAATGCACGTATCCTGTATAATAATCTAATTTACAAAGTATAGTATTGTTATATTTTGACTTTTAATTGACCATTTGTCCCACAGTTTCATCATGTCATTGCTTTTTATTTTTGTGACAAAAGGGTTTTAGCCTAAAAGAAATCTACCTATATATTTTTATTATTAATAACTACCCCCTTTTTTCAGTACCATAATTATTTAACATTGAAAAAATTACTTTTGCTTTGAATGATGGAAAATTAGCACAATGTGTTGTGTTTTTCAATAGGAGAAAAATATGGAAGGAAGGAACTTGGTATAATATTCATTTCAGAATAAAATTGAGTATTTATCAGAGCTGGAAGAATGGAACTATGACCACTATTCAGATTTATTTAAACTTTTAAATATTTTCAGGTTTCTGCTGAGCCCGATGGAGCTACTTATGTATTTCAAGGATTTATTCAAGGCAAGGATTATGGACAATTTGGACTACAAAGACTGGGTAATGTATTTATTTTGTTTATGAAGTTCTTTTATCACTCTAGACATCACAAGAAAAGACAGGAGATTCTGTACATTAAACACACATACTAAATTTTGGATTCTGCATTGTCAGGGATATACTTGATATGTTTGATAGCCCTTAGATAATCACATTCTTCAAAATATTGGTCCTTTATGTACCAATTCTGTAGAGTGTGTGGTTTTTCATCATATTTCTAATAAACATGACAAAGTGTCTTGTCTTTACGCAAAGAAAAAGGAGAAAAAGTGATACAGATAAAAAAGAAAATATTAAACTGTAAATTATTTTATCACATGGAAACTGTAATGCTTCTATTCAGCTTGACTATTGTTGCAATTATCTTACTCATCCAAAAATGTGGTGGCAATCTAGAAAAGGAAAATAACTGAGGACTGGGGCTCTTTGGGGGACTTGGTGCTGCTCAAGTGTGCACAGTCTCTGTGGTAGAAGGCACAGGGTTTTGTCATTCTTGTTTCCAACTCTTGTATATATGTGTACACACTTAATGGCTCTGCTAGAGTGTACTTATAAACAGCTTTTGGTGTCTAATTCTCTTAAGGTATACTGACTCCCATTATTACATCCTGACATTGATACATAATGAATAATTTTAGGCTCGACAAACTAATGTCTGATGTTTATCTTTAAAAATCATTACTTTTGAACCTTTACATAAATATATCGAGTTACTGGAAGAAGAAGGTGTAAGATAAGGTACTAATTTTTTTTTTAACATGGACAAAGGTGTCAAGTTATTTATCATATGATATGAGTCATTTATCATAAAGGGAAATTATATTTCTGTAAATGAACAATAGTAACAACATGTACTTTCACAGAATGTCTTCCTACAATGGTGTTAGTTTTAAAAACAAAATAAAATCCTCCTTAACAGGGCACATTAACATAGTTGTGCTATCGTGTGCAGAATATGTCTGCATAATATTCCCCCAAAGTGTCTCAATACTACAAGAGTAAAACAGAAGCTATAAAAAAGGAGCTGTTTCTTTCTGAGAAAAAACTGTTAGCTGTTTCCTCTTTCCCCATCCCTGTGCTACCAACCCTGATTTTCTTATTTTTTTGTCTGCTTATGCCATCACCATCTACTCAGCCACATGTAGATAGTTCTAATCCTATCTCATGCCGCCTTACCTCTCTCATCCACACAGACAGTTCTGTTAATTATAACTCTGAATGTTCCTCCAATCTATCATTTGTTGTTCTTCCTAGTACTCGAGTTTAAGCCTTTTAAATACCCCCAATTCCAGACTATGCCCTGTCAAGTCCTTCCCCTGTTCTAAATCTCATGCCTTATCACTGGGTCTTTCATTTCTAAACACCTTCAGTTGCCCCTGACTGATGTGAATGGTAACTTTGTGCTCCCCAGAGTGGTAACTATTCCCTGTTAGTATCTAGCCGTGATTTATTTTTTTCAGCTTCTGACTCGTAACACCTGTCCATGCTTGTCCCATAAAATAAGCCACTTGCCTTCCCATTTCTAGACTTACACTAATCTGCCTCCTTCTTCATTAGTTGCTCTTCTGATTCTTTAAAGCCAAGCCTGCACTGTCTGTCCTCCTGAGTTATTCCTTCCCTTTCTCCATCATGTTGACCTTTACTTTGTGCTTTAGTTATATAAACCTGTTAATGTCTCTATACACTTTCCCACTACTGTTTAAATTCTCATTTCTCAGATCTGCTTATTTTTTATTCTGTACCCTTTCCTAGAAAAATATCTTGTACATGGCTAGGCACTGTGCAAAAAATGTGTGAGAGTGAGTTGAAGGAGTTTCATGAAATATTGTTGTTCTCTGTGTGTACATTTCCAAGTAGCTCTATTGAGAGTAGAAAAAAATTAATTGGTTCATAAAAACAGGAATCAATGACGACAAAATAGAGTTGATTGGGGATTTATAATTCTTTTATTTTATCTTGTAGGACTAAATATGTCAGAAGGTTCAAATTCTTCAAATCAGCCTCATGGGACAAATAGTAGTTCTGTGGCCATTGCTATTCTTGTGCCTTTTTTTGCACTTATATTTGCAGGATTTGGATTTTATCTTTATAAACAAAGGTAAGTGTATCAATTTTTAACTACAAAATGTTTCCCAATTCTATCTTTCATGTCATCTCTATGGTTTTAATTCAAATCTTAAATTCCAGTTGCGGGGGTGGGCTGGTAAGTATTGATACCTCTGTGTTAATTATTGCAATAGTTGAAAAACTTACTTCTAAAAACTTCCTTCTTGGTCTCAACATGGCAACACCAGATACATATTAACAAAATTGCTCTGTTAATTTGTACAAACACTCGATTTAACTATTTCTCTTTTTCCTTTCCATTTCCTCATATACAATTAATTTTACAGGTTATTTTTACATTTTCGATTATGAGACTTTGGGGATAAAAAAAATCTGTGTAAAGGTTTAAATTAGAGGGGTGATACCTGTCACCAGAGTTATTTAGAAAACTAGTCAAAGCTGGTGTCCAAACCCCTTGGTTCACACGACAATACTGACTGATTTTACCCAGGCAAACAGATGTTAACTTGCTCTAATCTTTCCATTCATCTTCTGATGCTTTTGATGATTATGCAATTAATATCTGTGTATATTACAAAAATACATTATTTTAATGTATATTATTAAATGTACATCTGTGATAGATATCATATATGACCGTGCGTGTTGTTAGTCCTTTTCACCCCATCCAGTATAACATCCTGATGAGAGCCTTACTATGCAATTCTCCCCTATTTGGGGCACTCTCTTATCAAGAAAAAAGTATGTAGATACCAGATAATTAAATGAGTATTATCTAAATACATTTTCTTCAGCGCTGATGTTATTTTGTGTCAGTCTAAAATATGTCAGAGTAATTTATTTAATATTATGTAAATTTACAGTGAGTATGAATTAGCAGTTGGGTAGGTCTGGCCAATGTCAGTTTTTATTAATAGATAAAGAATAATCATCACTAGATATATTCATAAAACAAGCTATGCCAACTTTTTATTGTGGTGAAATACATATGACATAAAACCTACCATCTAAATCATATTAAAGTGTATAAATCAGGGGCATCTCTGACATTCACAATATCTTGCAACCACCACTGCTGTATAATTCCAGAACAGTTTCTTTAACCCCCAAGGAAGCTCTATACTCATTAAGCAGTTAGTCCTCTTTCCCTTTACCCAGACGCAGACAGCTACCAACATGCCTCTTTTCATTTGCTCATTCTGGATATTTCATAAAAATGGAATCCTACACCATGCGACATTTAGTGCCTGGCTTCTGACACTTAGTCAAAGCTTTTCAAGTTTCACCTCCTTTGTGGTGTGCGTAGTGCCTCACTCCTGCACATGGCTGAATAGCCCTCCGTGATGCAAAGGTTTTGTTTGATAGTATCCACTCATCCAGTTGGTGGACATTTGGGTTATTTCTACCTTCTGACTATTGTGAGTAGTGTTATTGTACACATCTGTGTACATGTTTATGTTTGAACACTTGTTTTCAATTCTTTGGGGTATATATTCAGAAATGAAATTACCAAGTAATGTGGTAATTTATTGAATTGACTGAGTAACCACCAAGCTCTTTTGCACAGTAGCTGCACCACTTCCCATTCCCTCCAGTAATGTGCGAGGGTTCTGTTTTCTCCACATACTCACCAACACTCGTTATTCTCTGGCTTTTAACTATTTTTAAATTTTTTTTCTTGCTTTTTTATGTATTACAGCCACCCTAGTGTATGTGCATGGCATCTTCTTCTTCTTCTTCTTTTTTTTTTTTTTTTTTGAGACAGAGTCTTACTACCTTGCCCTCAGTAGAGTGCTGTGGCATCACAGCTCACAGCAACCTCAGATTCTTGGGCTTAAGAGATTCTCTTGCCTCAGCCTCCCAAGTAGCTGGGACTACAGGCACCCACCACAGTGCCCGGCTATTTTTTGGTTGTAGTTGTCATTGTTGTTTGGCAGGCCCAGGCTGGATTTGAACCTGCCAGCTCTGGTGTGTGTGGCTGGCACCCTAGCCTCTGAGCTATGGTTGCTGAACCCTTCTTCATTGCATCTTAATGTGATTTTGATTTTCACTTATAATTACAAGTGACGTTAAGAACCTTTATGTTTTTTTTTCTTGCCATTTGTGTACACTCTTTTATCAAAATGCCTGTTCCAATACTTTGCCCATTTTTAAATTGGATTATTTGTCCTATTGTAGTTGAGTTGCAAAAATTCTTTATATATTCCAGACACTAGAACCTCATCAGATATATGTTTTGCAAATATTTTCTCCTTTTCTGTGGGTTTTATTCCCATGATCTTGAAAGTATCTTTTCTCTATTCATAAATTCCAATTTATTTTTTTCTTCTCTCGTGCTTTTATTGTTTATCTAAGAAACCATTGAAAACTTCAAGATCATGAAGATTTACTAATATGCTTTTTTTTTCTAAGAGTTTTATATATTTAGCTCTTATACTCTAGGACTTTGATTTATTTGGAGTTAATTTTTGTTCATGGTTTGAACTTTTTCCTTTTTAAAATTTGATAATTTTTCCTTAAAGTTGTTGTAGAATATGAAGAAATGGCACCTATTTATGTCTTCATGGTTGCCACCTAATTAGAAGGAAACAGTGTTGCTTCCAACTCTTATTGTAAATCTAATTTGGAAAAAAATACATCTAGTGAGGTTATAGTAGCAAAACACATAGCTTAAAAGAGCCAGTTTTGAGCTATCTTCTAATAAATCTAACATAGATTTCGTTTTTAAATTTACTATCAGGAAAATCATTTGACAATTTTTTAAATATCCAAAAATTAAAAAAAAAAACTTTACTACTTTAAGATAGTAAAGTAACATAATGTAATGGCAAATGAAAATTACAATAAAATTAAAATTTAAAATGTATGCCATTTTATATAAAAAAAGGAGTCGAGAGACAAATTTATTTCAGGGTACGTGCTTTTTAGGGTTGAGGCCCCAGAAACAGATAAGGACAAGTGGACCTTTGCTCTGTTGCAAATGTCAGCAAATTATACAGTGAAATGCAGAAAAGAAATGAGATTAGCATTGGTCAGAAGAGGGAGAAATAAAGAAATGAAGCAGGAATTCAAGAGACACCTACATCAGCCAGCCCAGACTCTGTGTGTTTTATTAAGTAAAAACAAATGTTTAGTTGTCAGTAACTCCTTGGGACTATTTGCCTGACTTGAGTATCCATAGAGTCACTTTTTTTTAGGGGGCTTGAATTTGTCTTCTCTAACGGGTATCATTTTAAAAATCAAATAGAGTATGTGTGTTTTGTTGATCCTCAAGGACTTTCACACATTAGGCCTTAGCAGTAGCTGTCTACTATATATGATTCATGGAATCCCCTTCTCTTTACTACAGAACTGCCTCCTTATTCTTTAGATCTGAGATGAAGCTTTACTTCCTGAGAGATGCTTTTCCTTATTAACTGTCCCAAAGGGCCTCCCAGTTACTTTGTATATCAATCATTTTCCTTTCCATCCTAACACTTCTCATTACTTACAATTTTTGTTTTATTTATTTTTAATTTGTTTATTATTTTCTATCACTATAATATAAGCTCGATGGGAGTAAAGATTTTATATGCTTTTTCAAAGAAATAGAGAGCCAACACCTAGAAGCATGTCTGGGACATAAGAGATGCTCCCTAAATATTTGATGAATGTAGAAATGCTTAGTAATGGATTTAAATTCATCTTCCTCCTTATCATCATAATTTATTAATATGATTCATAAGTCATAATTCATTATTTTATTAGAAAAATTATAATAAACCCATCATGACATCTGTATTATTCACATCAGTCCTATGTATAAATATGTAGTATATGTAAACACTGAAATTTACTCGATTTAAAAGTAATATGTGAATTTTTCCAGTTTTATTTGTGGAGTTTATAATTTGTCTATTAGTATTTTTGAGTTACGTTATCGGTTAGTGATGATAATTCAAGTATATTACATTTGAGGCCTAGTCTACTGTTTCTTGAAGAAGGTTAACACACCGTTCATCAATGTTCTCATCCGCAGGACTGCACCCAAAACGCAGTACACAGGATGTTCAGTTCATGAAAATAACAACGGCCAAGCAGCTTTCGAAAATCCCATGTATGACACCAACACGAAGTCAGTGGAAGGAAAGGCAGTAAGATTTGATCCCAACTTGAACACGGTTTGCACAATGGTATAACGAGGCAACATTGCCTTCCTTGGAAGTTTGGAAACCGACACACAAAACAGTGCACATTTAGTTCACTGCTAACCCAATTAAAGCACACTTTTCAGGACATGCTGGGTCACCTTTTCCTGAGGAATGATAGAGAAGAGCGTTTTTTCATAAACTGGACCATAATTCTTCATGTTTACCATGGAGAGTTTTACAGAGATTCGGCTGCACTCTGGGAGTGCTTACTCACAGTTTATTTGCTTTTTTTAAAAAGGAGATTATTCTAAAACATAAACTTATTTGCATATATTGGAGGAGCATCCACTATCAGTATTTCTGTGCTTTATAAACTATATTAGAGGAACTGGGTTTAAAAAAAAAAAAGATATAGGGTAGAAAATAAGAGCTATACTTACAAGAGTCAATAGATCACTGACTTCTCCTTAACTGTCCTGAGCTACATTACGCCCATAAGTCTGTACTTCACACCACTTTTTCAGCTTTTCATTCTTGTTAATTGAGGCATTGTTTTCCTTATTTAAGATTGCATCATGATTATAAATGTTTATGAGCTAATTTGTGCCACAGAAGAGCTAAGGTTGCCCACTCTGATTTGACTCCGTGTGGTGTTCCTCCCTAGTCTTTCGCTATTCTTTTTTCAGACTGGTTGTCATAGCTCCTGAAAATGGCAAGGTCATTGTGCTGCCCTCTTAATTTCCTCATCACAGAGCAACGATTATTATTTGGCAACCCAACGGGTAATGTTTAACTCCCTACTTAAATATGTTTTGTCAACCAGAAACCATTTTGTCTGGCAAAAAATTACAGATGATTATTTTGCAGTTATTTGAGACACCAAACTTACCATCCTTTACTTTTCATTATTTTTGAAAGACCTAATAGAACATATTAATCATCTATTGTATTTGGTTTATGATATAGCTAAGTTCCCTTCTACTTGAGCCTTCCAATTTAACATTATTTTGTGCTTCTAACTTTCATCTAACAATGAATGAGAAATATTTTGGTCCAATTTCTAGATGTAATGACTGAAAAAAAAATTTTAAATCACCAATATGAATTTCTTTCCAAAAATAAATTTTCAAATCAAATTTTCATATTTTTCAAAATTTCTATATCCTTCTTCTTAAAAAGCAGGTTTCCTATGCAGCCTGTTTATCATGTAAAATGAAGATACGTATTTGTAAGTTTTTGGTGGCTCATTTACAGCTATATCATACAATAATGCCAGCATTTTTATTTAATAGGTCATTGTCCTCCATGTCTAGCATGTTTCTTCATTGAATAAAATCATGTACCCATGTGAACTCTTTGTTGTTGTCCCTTTCAAATACGGATAACTCTGTGAACAGTCTCGACATTATGTCTCATCAGACAGAGTGCCTAAGAGAAACCATTACTCCTGGGAGCGCTGCTTGGATCTATCTCGACATTTAGTGAATTTCTTGTAAACCACTTTGAGATACATTGTTTTGCAAATTCATTCAATTTTCTCACCATTGTACCCTACTGACAGGATGCAGTTTTCAATTTTATGCCATCGGTTATTTATTCTTGTTTATCCCAATGACTGCAATAACAACAATTCATTCATTAATGTTAAGGTTAATACCTTTAAAATCTTGTTTAAACAATGTTTCTTCTGCAACTGGCTACTCCTCTTATATTAATGCATACACTTTTGTAAAGAAGTATATTTTTATGAAAAAAAAACTTTGTAAAAGTATGATGTAAATTTTCAGTGCAATGTAAACAAAATAAAAATGAATAATTGCTTTTGTAAAACGTGTATTCTTTTCAAAATCAGAGACAGCTATTCTGGTTAGTAAAAAGAATGACCAGCCCACACTTATGTGGTGTTTTTTAAGAGTCTCAAAACTGTATATTACGTGTATACTATTGAGTTCACAACATAATAATGAAATAGGGGTGTTTTTCTCTTTATATCCTATACATCAAGCACAACATTCTTGCAGAGAAAATTAGATTCCCAGTAAATATAATAGATTCTTAAGAGCCTCATCTGAGAAATTTCCTTAAATGTTAACATTTTAACATAAACGATCTAAATTCATTTGGATGATTTATAATATTTCTGGAGTATGTTTTCATGGAAGTACATTTATCATGTTTTATAGATAAGAACTCAGTAACTTTTTAATAGCTACATTAAACTAATGCTCAAAAACAAACCTATTTTTACCAGGATGTAAGATTTTCACTTATAAATGAAACATGTCAACATGTGTTTTCAGGAAAGTTCTTACGTTTTCTATAAAGCTTGAATCATAAGCAAGTACGTATGTTCAGTTTTATTGGAGGGCACTGTTTCACAAAACACAGTATCTTTTTATTTAAGAACCTCAAGCTCCAGCCTTTCTAATCTGTCTCTGCTTATGAGACTGTAGTTTTAGAAACTTCTTGGTAAAACGGTAGTTGTGCTGTTAACATCTTCAATCCTTTGCTCATTTCACATATTCTACATTTTTGCTTATTGCACTTGCTCCTTACTTTTCTTTTCCTTTTTGTTCTCCTACTCTTTGATTTGCTTTCTGTCTTCTGATATTCTTCTGACATTTCTGTTAAATACTCTTTCCCTCTTTAACATGCTGTTCTTATCCATTTGTTTGTTTTTTTTACTATTTTTCTTTCTTTTTTATCTTCTCTCTCAAAAGTTAGCAACAATTTTAGTGGACGCTTACAGAGCCTTGCTGTGCTTCACATTTTTAAAGAACATTAAAGACAGGAAGGAGGTAGGTTCCACCCAAGTGTCCTGATACTGGAGCGTCCATGAGTGATTGTGGAATTGACCAGCAGGCAAGATTGATGTTATCTGTGCTTTTCACTTACAACTGAGAAAAATAAAAACAATGTAACATTGACCAAAAGAAACAATAAAATAACTGGATAATACTCTTTCAAAGAAAATGAGAATGCATTGCCTGTTAATTCATCTGTGAATATCTACAAATTTAAAATAGGCATAGTTGAAGTGAGGTAAAAAAAAAATCTATAATATTATACAAGCACATGAGACTAAGAAATAATTCATAATGGGCAGTTTGAATTTTGGCTGAAAGAAATATTGACTTGCTTCCTGTTTATAGGATAACTTTGGAGGTCAGAGAATATTGATCGGAGGAGATACAAATGTTGTAAAATCTAAGAAATATCTTTCTAAAGTAATTTAAGAGAAGATTTAAAAGTTACTGGGGGATAGAAATGGCCACTGGACAGTAGATTTTATTCTTCACTATATAGAGCAATGGAACTAAAGAACATCTGCCAGATGGTTTTGGACCTTTTAGTAAGTTTCCAGGTGTACCCTGTGTAATAATTTTATTAGTCTTAAAAAAGTATATATTCCATACACTCAAATTCAGAGCTGTACATTGTGTTGTAGAATGCAAAACCAGAAATCTGTTTAAACTCATGTCAGATCCTAACCTTGATTGTAACTGTTTGCGTGTCTACAGAAGTAGGGCTGGGCCTGTGTGCTTTAGCAGAACCGAGGAGATCCATGTACATGTAGATGTTAAAAAAAAATGCAGAGAATCTCATACGTGATATGAATTAGAGGGAACCCAAAGGCCTTTCTTCTCAGCACATGTCTGCTTTGCCCCGTTAAGTTTGGATTTTATATCTCCAGCTGGAGTTTATTAGAATGAGATATATTATCTGGAGAGCATCGTATGACATTACCGTAATCCCCAATGGCAAATTAACAATTAGTTAGTGAAGAGAAAGTCAGTAGAGCAAGCCAGGACTTCTTTGAAGCATATGCCCTCCTTTTCAGAATGAAAATAAAACAAAAATGTATAAAATGAAACAAATATGGATATTGATTGTAATAAAATGGTTATAAAAAATACATCTCCATTAATGAGTGTATGCTAATATATGTGTATATAGATATATGTTTCCATATATATGCATTTTCTTTTCTGAACTAGTAAGCAGGAGGGCTAATAACTGATCATTTTGATAAATGGTGATCATAAACAATATTTTGAGATATTTATAACATGAGATATTTATAACATTTTAACATGATGTGAAAACATGCCTGATTTTTATTAATGAGAAAAAGACAATTTTTGCTTAATTTTATGATTAAAGAGCATAATTTAATTAGAAGATCATATAAATTATAATATTCTCTTTAATGATAAAGTCAAGATCAATAAGGAAAAAGGTATAATTTTTTTTTCTTATTTCAAATTTACAAACTCTTTGAATTCATTCCATCTGGATTAAGAACCCTACCTTATAAGGTTGGACATTACAAGCCCAGTGTGATCAGGGAGGAAGGAAAACAGCTTGGTACAGGCAATAAAAATGGGTGTTTGATTTGGACCTTGGTTACCAAATACCAGCATACAGTCAATCAACTCTAAAAGAAAATATCTAATGGGATGAAGTGGGTATAAATAGTAAAATGTCATTAATTGATTAATTTCTTAACATAAATATTTTTTAACATTGAACATATGTACACTGTTCTACTATGAGGTATAATAGAGAATGGGAAAATGATAATCTGGGAAGGACATAACTGTTACCCGAAATAACTTGAAATCGTTTCAAGCTACAAAAGCATTCTTAAAGTATAACTAAGATACCACACAGTAAGCCTATGTGATATCTATGTAGGCCTTTGTATGCTTTCTTACTTTGCCTGCTTCCTATTAATTAAAATTAGTATTTATGAGTCATGAGAGAGAAATTTGACAAATTTTAGTGTATTGAATGAGATACGTCACTTTTACCCTCTTATTTTAGTCTAATAATTAAACTGCATAAAAATGATTTGTGTCTGTGGCATCAGTATATACTTTCAGAATATTCAGAATTTGATGGAATTAATGACTATGAAAACTGCATGTTAGGTCAATTTAACATCATGGAAAACTTGGACAGTTCTTGATAAAATGATAATAGGCTGTTCCCAATTTTAATGGGAAATGCACGTTTCACTTTTTTCTTTTTGTTTTACATGTATAGGTTTCTTTAGGAATCTTTATTAGTTGATATTTTATCTGTAAAATATCATTTGGTCTTTAACTTAAGAAGAAAAGCACCCACAATTTCAGTAGAAAGGAATTGGGTAGGACAACGGGACAAAGGTCAAATTCACACTTAGCGCTGTACTGCCCAGTTAACGGGGGAAATCAAAACTCCTTTTGTGGTAGTAACTCTAGCTTAATGTGTTATCCAAAGGAAATAATCAGAGATGGGTATTGGATATGGCGTCTCTCATCCTGCATTGTTTATAGATGGTGAAAGATATGCTCAAAGTTTAACAGTATGAAAGCGACTTCAGTGTTTAAAACAAAACCCACCATCTCTCTCTTCCTGTTTCTGTTTCTCGCTCCCTTTTCTGTCTCCCAAATACACATGTATACAAATACAAGTGAGTTGAAGTAAAAAAAAAAAAAAAATGTACATAGTAGTTAGGTAATACCAGAAGTGTTATTTTCATTTTTCCAGACTCCGTATATGTTAATGTCACTATAAAATAATAGTTTTAAATAAAATATCGTGTGGAATTTTAAAATTAAATTTTACAGTGCTGATAACTTTGCTGGGAAGACTCAGAAGGGCTAATCGAGGGGCCTGAATGTAGAGGACACTCACGTGAATTGTGTCTACATAGATAAGGGCAGTTGGGTCAAAAGAAATCAAAATTATTTGAAAATGTCCTAAGACTTTTAAACTGAAAAAAAAAAAAACCTCCAAGACCCCAAGAAGCAATATCAATTCCCAATAAACTTTCTAAATAATTTAAAGAATTGAGAAAAATGATTGATTTATTAAATAGCAGATATTTTTATCAAATATCTATATATTTCACTTTCCGTTTATTTGCATTGCATCAGAATTGTCCAGAATAAGAATATTGAGCAGGTTTTTTTGTTTTCCTTGAAAATGAAACATTTGTAAAAATGTTACTTATATTAAATAAAATCGTACTCATTATTTTTATATTTATTCTACATAGCTTAGAAGAAGAAATATTTCTTTAAATAATAATAAAGGCAGATAAACCTTTTAAGTCTGGAACAGAAGTCAGCTTTTTTATTGTTATTCCTTCTAGCCTATAGAGTTAATGAACCTCATTTTCCTTAAGGCAACCACACTATCCAATTTTATTTTACTTTATATTATATTTTCTATTACTAAGATGTGTTTCAAGTACTTTTACTTTGGATCATGCCAAGTAACTAATTGCAAGCCATAAGTAACACTTTAAAAATATTTCTTGGTATTATAAAAATGTGGAAACCATAGTATTCTCCCAGTAACTTAAGTGTATGTTTTTTTATTTAATTTAAAACTCTTTTTGGTATTCATATGTCCCTCCACTCCTACTCATGATATTATGTAGTTAATGGAAAATTCTAGTAGCACTTACTTTGGAAAACAGCATTTGAAATTTTCATGTATAGGCTCGGCGCCTGTGGCTCAATCGGCTAGGGCGCTAGCCACGTACAACTAAGGTGGAGGGATTGAATCCCCAGCCCGGGCCGCCAAACAACGATGATGGCTGCAACCAAAAAATGGCTGGGCGTTGTGGCGGGCGCCTGTGGTCCCAGCTACTTGGGAGGCAGAGGCAGGAGACTCGCTTGAGCCCAGGAGTTGGAGGTTGCTATGAGCTGTGATGCCAT